>JBBBDQ010000924.1:1787500-1955000 GCA_037127315.1 Ascarosepion bandense | reverse complement strand
ACTACTGTGTCCACTGTCAACAAAATAGTTGACATGTTATTGTTCCCATACCTGCTAGATTTATCTCGGTCAACTTACTCCTCTCCCACTACCATCGACCTAAGTAACTACCTGGGAATATTTTTACAGGGTTTCTTTATAACTACTTAATCAAAATCAAACAAAGAAACCAATATCAATATATAATAACATATAATAACAAAAATATATAAAATATATAAAAGAGACCGACCTACTAGGAGTCAAGATATAACCATGATCCTTTTCTTAGTCACATAGTATCTGATTCACTGGGACTACATATAATCTTTACTTTAGAGTTATCTTTCTCATTTACTGGCTGCCAACCAAGGATAGTCCATTCTGTTTTGCTATTTAACCTATAGCTGTAGGGAAAAGAAGTGGATTCATACCTCTCACAAGGGTATTAATGTAAGAGCTCAACTGAAATTTGAACTCAGCATTTCAGTTTATCATTATTAGCTGCTATTCATTATACCATCCACACAACCACATAAAAAATTGAACCATTATAGTGGGAGCTGAAGAAATAAGTGCTTCAATAAAAACCGCACAATCTTTTATTTTTTTTATTTTTTTTTATTTTTTATTTTTTTTTAATCATATCACCCCAAGCAAGGCAGTAACACCACTGATGTGCAGGGGGCTACGTGAGAGTGAAAAGATTTGGGAAAGAGAAAGCTGGAAACCACATCCTGAACAGGGAACAAGGGATGAGCCTCTACACCTGTACAATAGACATGGGTGGAGTGTGAACCGGGTGATAGTTTAGTCTATCTACTTCAATTGAAAAAAAAAAAAATGAAAAAGAAAAAAAAAAGGAAAAGTGAAAAGATTGGAAAAGAGAAAGCCAGAAACCACTTCCTGAACAGGGAACAAGGGATGAACCTCTACACCTATACAATAGACGATGTTCTTTGGCATTACTTCCAAGAAGAATGGGGAAAAATTTTCAATGAGAAAATCTAGACCTTGTTTGATTCATTGCCTCCCTGAATTGAGGTAATTATTCCAGCCAAAAGCATCAACACTAATTACTAATTCCATTCTGTGACATTTTGTACTTTTTATAATAATAAAAACTAGTTTTAATCTGTAAAAATATAATGGTTTTCTTATCTGAAATTTCTGATAAATCTTAATTCCTCAGTTAATGATTGAATAAGTTCATCGTCACTTTTATGATAATAAAATATCCATGGAAATGCCACCATTGCATCATTAAATATTTGAGCTTAACAAATTTAACAAAATATTGCAATAACAATCATCAATATAAATGCTGGTCATTATTTTAAGAAGTAAGGAGATACAAATTAAAAGATTTGAAATTGACAACTTTTTCCACTTCTCAGAAACAGACTTTAAACAATTTCATCTTCCTTTACTTTCTTTCATTTTCTGACTGAAACCAAGCAGCATCATTGAGATGTTTTTAATCTTCTCATGTGATCAAAATAGAAAAGTCAATTATTTATAAGATATTAGAAGTCAAACACTTCTCGCTTTCTTTAGCTGAAAACAAGTAGTGTTTATGTCTTGTTTTTCCACACAATCAAAACAGAATAGTCCATTTTTTTAAGGTATTAGCAGGAGACATTAAGCCCTTTTATCTTTCATTTTTCTTTTTCAGAAACTAAGTAACGTTTCTGATATGTCTTGTTTTTCCACGCAATCAAAACAGAATAGTCCATTTTTTTAAGGTATTAGCAGGAGACATTAAGCCCTTTTATCTTTCATTTTTCTTTTTCAGAAACTAAGTAACGTTTCTGATATGTCTTGTTTTTCCACACAATCAAAACAGAATAGTCCATTTTTTTATGTATTAGCAGGAGACATTAAGCCCTTTTATCTTTCATTTTTCTTTTTGAGAAACCAAGTAACATTTCTTATGTCTTGTTTTTCTACACAACCAAAACAGAATAGTCCATTTTTTATAAGATATTAACAGGAGGCTTTAAGCACTTCTATCATTTTTTTTCTGAAACCTAGTTGTGTTTATGTCTTGTCTTTGCAGGCAATCAAAATTATTTATGAGATATTGGTAAAGTATAATGATTGTATGAACTAATGAAGAGAGGGACACGCATTTACAATTATTTTCTTTTTTTTTTTTAAATTTAAGAAAAGAATTGACTTATGATATTTTAGCTGGTGGTGTATTTTACATGGCTTTTGCCAACATCACTATGCTTAAGATGCTTTATCAACCACAATACAGCATTAACGAAAATACAGTAACTTGCTTTCAGGCCCTTAATGATCATAGATAGACTAAACTATCGCCCGGTTCACACTCCATCCACGTCTACTGGACAGGTGAAGAGGCGCATCCCTTGTTCCCTGTTTAGGATGTGGTTTCCGGCTTTCTCTTTTCCATTCTTTTTACCCTTACGTAGCCCCCTGCGCATCAGTGGCGTCATCGCCTTGCTTGGGGTGATATGATTAAAAAAAAAAAAAAAAATATACCAAGAAAATTATAGTGCTAATTTTTTACTGATTTTGGGTTAAAATTAACAAAAGAAATTAATTTATTAAGCAAGTCCCAAAACTTTTTGCATGCTAGTGCATCGGTCTGCTCTATAAAAAGTGTATCAGTCAGTCAGTTAAGTGCCATATGTGACAGATACTTTGGGCAATCATGTCTCGAAAGAGACATGACTGACTGGGCAGAAAATGTACACGTACAATATAGCCATCATTCCCTTATCTCTAGAATTTTATTCTAGAACAAAAGTATGCTAAAAACAAGGGAGAAGAGGAAGCATGGAAGATGTTTTTTTTAAACTAAAGTTCGCCCAATATATAGCTCGAGAGTCACTCTAGATTGATAAAATGTTTGATGAATGAGGTGTGAATTGAGTGAAAATTATGAGGATAAGGAGGATGAATAATGAGTGAAACTTGAAGAGGTTAAGATTAGTAATGAGGAAAGCACCAACATGGGGGTCTGTTCTACAAAGTAACATTTCTTGGGAAAAGCTGTCTGAATAGATCTTTTTCCTTACATTTGCTATATGTAGGAAATGAGTGATTAGTCTGTGGTGGTAACATCAGTGGTTGCATCTTACCTGTTCACACAAACCAATTAAAATTATAAAAGCTTAGTGAACTGGTCATTGGATTATCTGAAAATAATTTTATATGTTAATAGCTAATACATAATAGCTGATATCATTGCTGTAAGTTCTGTGAAAACTAAAAGAGGGTTTTTGTGTAATGAACATCTAGGTACCTCCACTCATTTGTTGATAAAACAGCATAGCATGATGTTAATAAAAACAAAGTTTTATCATCAAAATGTTTATGCTATTATTAAGAGTAAAGATCAAATTTTATTTTTTTAAATTTTTTATCCTTTCTAGCACATTCGAAATTTCAACTAAAATTTCATTTTTTGTTTTCTGTCAGCGATTCACGCTATGTTTACATAATGTTACTATTTAAGCAAAACGTAATATTACACAATCATTTTTTGGCATTGAAAGACACATTAATTTGAAAATTTTTGCAAAAATCAAATTATTGTCTTATTTTAATGAAACTTTCAGGACGTTTTCACAAATGAATGAAATTATTTATGCAATTATTATTTTTAGAAAATCTTGATAAAATATTTTTTCTTTTTTACATCTGTTACCCCCACTTCAATAAATGCATAAAGCTTCTAGAAATACATTAACTATACCATTTTCTTTCTTTTTTTTATTAGTTAAATGCAGGACTCACTGGGGAATATCAATCCTGTAATTCTTTTTTTTAATTATGGGACCATTTTTCCAAAAATCTGCTCCAAATAGTAAAATCAAAAATGTATTAAAACTATGTTATTTTTAATGTAGATAAACTTTTAATTGATTTTATAAATAATATAATTTTAGGATATCATATTCTGAAGATGAAAAAAAAATTTGATGAATAATTAATTTTTATAAGAATTGTTTTCATTTTTTTTCTTTGCTAATTAAAGTTTCAAACATCTTTTTAAATTTCTTCCCACTTACTCAGTGTTTTCAGTTATTAATTTATTAAAAATAGATTTTATTTACATATCAAAAATTCATAAGCTTAATATAAATTGTTAAATTGCACATTTTCTTTTACTATGGAAACTTATAAGAGACTTATCATTAACAGGTCATATGTTTTAAGTTTTGTTCCCCTTATGAAATATTAAACTGGGTTATGTCAACTTTTGGTCACCATACTTCCAGATTGATTGATAGGTGCTGTCATCGTCTACTTGATAGGTTAACAAGTCAGACCTTTGTAGTAAAGAAATACTTTTATTTTAAATTTCATGCCATAAATAAGTAATATCTGTTTTAAATCAGATTAATTTCACTTTAAATTTGATAATTTTGAAAAAATAACAAGTGGGAGATGTATATTTTATTTTTGCAAGATTTTTAAAACAGTGAATTAATTTTTTTTTACAAATGTGTCAGTCACTAAAAAAAAAAAATGGCCAAAAAATTGAAAACTTTAAAAATATCAAAATTTTAGATTCCTATAAATATAATTTCTGTTTGAAATACACTCAAGTATTTTGCTTAGTGGAAATAGTAAATTTAATTATTTAGCTTTCAATTAAGCCAATATTAAAGTGTCAAGAAAAAGTTTTTATTTTTAAAAATTCAATTTAAAACTTAGATATAAAAAATGGAGTGGAGATACCTAATTAATTCTGACAAAGGAAATTGTCTTGAAATTGTCTGCAGCAATTCAGTTTCTGTATGACTAAGGAACCATAACACAGTTGATGACACTAGTCAAAAAGCATCATGATTCTGAACAGAACTATAATGAGAACATAATTTAAATCTGGAAATATCTTAATTTAATAGAAAACAATTATTTATTATCAAAATGGTTTCATTTTTTCTGATGTTATAAAGCAATTTGTTTCCATTCTCAGATTGAAAAGAAAATAATCAGAATAGATTCCTATTGGGTAACATGGTGTGTCTTCAGAGCAAAGGTCTGAATTGATAGAAATAAAGAACAGCATGAAGGCAAAGGTTAGAGAGAAAAAAAATGGGAGTAGATTTAGAGATAAAAGAAAAGTTATTTTCAGTTTTATTATTCCTTTAAACTTTAATTTTTTTTTGTCAAGTGTTAATATCTTCTTGGAATATGATGCAAACCTTAAATTGGAAAGCAGGTAAATACTACAATATTGAATTTTAGGAGTAGAAATTGGTTAAATACTATAATATTAATCTAGGAATGGAAAGCATCTTTGCTTAGTTTCTTTAAGGCATGTTTTGTGATCCCTATGTGCCTTAAGATTTCGGCTGTCTTATTCTGGTTGTAGGCATAAAGTTATATGTAGTTATATTTTCATTAAAACTTCTTTGTTGCTCATATGTTATTCTTTGCATTTTCTGGTGGAACCAGAACTCTTTCTTTCAAATTAAATTTACCAAATCTTTATTTGCTTAGTTTCTGGAAAACATATTTTGCTATTCCTATGCACCTTATGATTTCCACTGTTTTTTTATGATTGGTGGTATAAGTTTCTTGTAGTTTTTATTTTCCTTAAAATTTATTCATTATGTACATATTATTTCTCATTATCTGCATATTAGCATTTATTGATAGGCCCATATCTCTACAGATACTTACTAAACAGTAAGTAAAATGTAAAATATTCTAAGTTCTATATTCTTGTTAACTGTTTGCATTATTTTATTTTTTTGTCAGACTTCCAGAAAGCTGCTGTATTTCTCAAAGAGTTTCTTCTGAAACTCAGTGAAGATATAGAATGTGCAGAACTGCGGGACACACTCACTTTGACCCTGTTGCATATGCAGAAGTACTATCGGCTTCTGCAATGTCGTACACTAGAACGCACATCACAACATCAGTTGTTACTCTCAGCTCGGGGACTGAGTCCAATGACACCCTTTGTAGATGCCCCGGATAAGTTTCAATGGAAATGGATCAGCTTGGATAGTGCTAAGTACTTGAGCAGCTCAAACCTTCAGGATGAAGGATTTTACCGCCTGCCTGATATAATTCTTGCTACCCGTGAAGGAAATGTGGATGAGATTTCAAAAATAATCCAACAAGGTAAACTGTATTTTGTGCATGTTTTTTGTTTTGTTTTTTTGTTTTGTTTTTTTTTGCTCATTTTGTTTCAGGGGGAAAAAAAAAAGATAAAATAAATTCTATTTCTCTGAGACTATTTTTTTGTATAATTTGTTGCTAAAATGTTTTTAAAAAAATTCCAAACTTGCATTGTGCTTGTCAAAAATTTATAAAATTAATTACGTGTCGCTTGTTACTTACGTAAAAGAATTTTTTAAAAACTTGAATGAAAATTACCTGCACTGACAAGATATTAACAAAAAATACAAAATGTACAAAAGATTGCACAAAATTTTCCTTTCATGTACCTTTTTATTAAGGCAAGATAATCAGTTCAAAATCTAGGACGTTAAGCTCACAGAAGCTGATATAAAGTTTGTTTGTATTTTTTTTCCAACAAAATTTTCATTTGCTTATGAACAGTTCAAAATTCTTTTGAGAAGGTACAATATAACTTCTTTCAGAAAGGTTCAAACAATATGTATTCTTTCAAAAAAAGGTTAACTTATTTAATGGTCAAAAGTAAAACTGAGAAAGTAGGCAGATTCATTAGAATTACAATCTCAAGATAAATCTCATATAATTTTTAAACAACAGTTCAGTAATTAATTTCAGGGTTTTTCATTTTTCTTTTTTAGTTTCTTTTTTTTCTGTTTCTTTTTTCTTTTGCTACTCCTTTCTTTTTCTTCTGCTACACTTTTTCTTTTCTTTTGCTACATTTTCTTTCTTTCCTTTAGCTACTTGTTTCTTTCTTTCCTTTAGCTACTCGTTTCTTTCTTTCTTTTTCTACTCATTTCTTTTTTTTTTTTTTTTGCTACTCGTTTCTTTCATTTGATTCTTTTACTACTCGTTTCTTTCTTTCTTTCTTTCGCTACTTGTTTTTTTTTTTTCTTTTGCTACTCCTCGTTTCTTTCTTTCTTTTACTACTCGTTTCTTTCCAGCGTTTCTTTCGCTACTCGTTTCTTACATTCGTTTCCTTTGGTACTCTGTTCTTTCCTTTCTTTCTTTCTTTCTTTGCTACTCGTTTCTTTCTTTCTTTTTTTGCTACTCGTTTCTTTCCTTCTAGTTTCTTTCCTATATTTTTTTTATTTGCTACTCGTTTCCTTCTTTTCTTTTGCTACTAGTTTCTTTCCTTCACTTTTTAATACTCTTTTCTTTTGCTACTCATTTCTATCCATCGTTTCTTTTTTGCTACTCGTTTCTTTCCGTTGTAAAAAAAACAGCTTAAGTTCATTTGCTGGTGTTAGCCTAAATTCTTATTTAAGGAATTTTCCACAAGCAGTTTTGGACCATTAGCCTATGACTGCTGGAATGTTTTTCATTTTTCCAACCATTTTGATTCCTTATATCAGCCCCAATTGGCCACAGACAGACTCAAATCACAAATTTTAATTTGCATGGAAGGAAGTTACCTTCTTTATTGGCTAAAAAATTAAAAAGTGTATCCTTTTAGAAAATTTGAAATAAATCTTTTCTATTATAAGATAAAAAAAAACAAAACATTCATCTTATATTTGAAGCTTTTTACACATCAGATGCTTGAACCAATTTTTATTAAAACAAAACAAAAAAAAAGCAGATCTTTTACATTAAACTTATTCAAGTCATTTTTAACTGTCTAGCTTCCTTTTGTTTTAAACACTTTTCTTAAAGCAAAGTGTAATAAACTAATGATTAGTGCGAGAATTTCCTAATTAATGTGTTCGGAAACGAAAAAGTGAGTTAAGAAAAAAAAATTACGTAATCAATTATAAAATAGACGTAATATTTTTAACCACGCTAACTCCAAATCAAAAACAAAATTTTCTGACAAAATTTCGAAAATGTTAAAAAAAGGGATTAAAAAATTTTATAAAATAATTAAAATTTACTTTGATCTTTCCTCTTCATATAAACGTTTTGGATAGAAAAATTTCCTTTATTAAGTTTTTAACCTTTTTAAACTTTTTTTTATGATGGATTTTTGTGACGTAATGGCGGTACCTAAACTATTATATTATATTATTTTATCTGCATCTTTTTATTAATCCTTTATTTAATATTCATTTTTTATAAAATGAGAGTATCTGTACTTTCTACCTAGGCTTCTCAGCACTCCTGCTACCTTTAACTGGTCATTGTGCTGGGATCAGTTGCACTGTCTGTTCTCTTTTCCAAACTATGGAGAGTTCTGATCCCAGTGGATTACCATGCTGTAATGCAATAAGGAAGGTATCATCATCGCAAAGCTGTAATCCCCATAATTTAGAGAAAAGAACAGACACTATAACTGGCATCAGCATGGTACTGGGTATGGGGATGAGGTAGTTTTTCTACTAGCCAAAATGTAAAACACCCCACCTTAAACTGACCTTGTGTCACATCCCATTACTGTGGGAATGAGGATAAATTTCCCTTTAACTGGTCTTCAGGCTGAGGTCAGTGTAGTATTTGAGGGAAGCCAGGTCCAAAGTATTCCAACCCTGGAGAAGCCCCTAAAAAGTGAGGGTTGGTTGCTAGTGAGGTCAATGTGATGGTGGTTGTGGGGACTGGGCATTTTTTTTCATTGTGTGTGTTAACCCAGATTAAACCTGCATCCTGCTACTGTGGTCAGTCAGTTAAGTACCATACGTGATACACGCTTGGGTGATCATGTCTCGAAAGAGACATGACTGACTAGGCAGAAGAATTATCTTGCGGTAGGTTGCCAGTGCTTTCTGCTGTAGACTGGTTGCCAGCCAAGGCTAGAGAACCCAATCTGTCCTATTATTTAGCCCATAACTGGAGGGAAGAGACGGATTAATACCTTTCCCAAGGGTATTTATGCATAAGTGGATGCAAGGAATTCAACTGGAATTCGAACTCGACTCCCCGATTTGTTGTTCTGAGTCAGTATCCATTGTACCACAACATACTGAAAATATATATATATATATATATATATATATATATATATATATATATATATATATATATATATATAAAACATAGTGCCAGTGTTAACAAAATTTTGCTCAATGTATAACATCTATGAAGTATATATTATTAATATTTATATAAATATTTCTCAGAGGTTCTTCAGGTGCTCAGTAGAGGTACCTCTACTTTTTCATGATAATTTGTAATACCAAAGTTTTAAAATGAATTTTGATAAGTCTTCTTGAAATTTTAATTTCAGCTTTAAGTGAAAGCTAAATGATTAAAATTGCTATTTTCAGTAAGTAAAATTTTATGGTGTATTTTAAACAGAAATTATATTGATTGGAATCTAAAAATTTTCAATTTTTAAAGAGTTTTCAATTTTTCGGCCATTTTTGGGCAATTGACACATTTGTAAACAAAAATTAATTCTCGGTTTTAAAAATCTTGCAAAAATGAAATATACATCTGTGACATGTCATTTTTGGAAAATTAGCAAATTTAATCTAATTTACACAAGTATTACTTGTTTATAAAATGAAATTTAAAATAAAAGTATTTTTTAATCACAGAGTCATGGTCTTTCTGAACTTTGAAGTAAATGATTGATGTGTAGTGACAGCAAGATGTTGAGATAAGCTAAGTATGGTTGATTAGAATTGACATAATTGTTCAAATTTTTTTCCTGTAAGGGAAAGCAACTGTGAAACATACGACCTTTTAATGTAGTACAGAAAATACTATACCGGAAATAAAATGAATTATGTTACATTCCATAGAAAACTGTGGTACCAATTTGGTTACCCAATGATGAAAAGATTCTTTTTTTTTACCAAAATTTTGATTGAATGTGTTACTGTTAGATTAATAAATTTAAAAAAATAATAATAATGAAAATTTACTTTGATCTTTTCTCTTAAATAACATAAAAAATGTTTGACGGAAAAACTTTGTTTTAAGTTTAAGGCCTTTTTTTTTCATACTATTCTGATTTTTTTCAGTGAATTAGAGGATGTGCTTATTGTTTAAAGCACTGAAAAAACAACAATCTTGGTACAGTGTAACTCTGATATAAGAGAGTTGTCGGAACCGGATATATTTTCTCTTATATCAGGGGTTTCTCTTATATTAGGGTTTGGTCTATTTTATACATTACCACAGGCTCTAATTTGCGACCAGATAAAATCTCTCTTATATCCGGGTTATACTGTACTAAGCATCATCACAACTCAATGCTAATATATCCACACACACACACACACACACACACACATTTAAATAGCCATCAACTATTTCTTCGTTTCCACATAACAACCTAGAAAGTGAAGGGGAAAATGTGAGAATTATGTAAAAGACAAAGAAAAACAAGAGAGAAATGTCAATAAGAGAGACACAAATAGGCTTACACTTCCTTGTGCCTGGTAGGAAATTCGGTCATTCAGATGTTGTTGTTTTTTTTTTATATTAAGCATCTGAATTACAAACAATAATAAAATAAAGAAAACCGGCATCGGTCTGTTAAATAAATCATTTGTATTTGCAAAGATATACATTAATTCAAGAAGGACTAAAAATAGTCTTTAGTTCACAGAAAACCTGTGGTTGAAACAATAAAATAAATAGTTGGTTTCACAGTAAAAAACAAAAACAAAAAAATGTAATGGTCGAGAAAAGGCTTTTATCTTTAGTGAAAATTCACTGACAGTCTTTTTGTTGAAGATGATTCATTTGAAGTTGCTGACTGACAGTCCATGCTGTTGTTGAAGTAGCAGACATATTTCTTTCAACAGGCACCGGGAGGAAAAGCAGAATCTATGTAGCCATGTCATGGAGACAGTCATCATGATAAACAGCTTGATCTCTGCTTGAAATTCATAATGTGCGGGGGAGGGGTGTCCCCCCCCCCCCCAGCAAAGTAGGCTGGAGAAAAAAGGGTTTTAGTTTTCTCTGATTAGTCAAATTCAAATATTTCACATGGTGATGTTAATTTTGAAACGACAACTCCACCCATTTTCGATAACTAACTTTTAAATTGAATTTTTAAAAATAAAGAAGTTTTTGTAACTTATACTTTAGTTTTAATTGAAAGCTAAATTAGATCAAATTTGCCATTTCTAATAAGCAAAATACTCTGCTGGTTTATTTCAAACAAAAATTGATTAGAATAAAAAAATTTAACTTTTTAAAAATTTTTTTCAATTTTTCGGCCATGTTTTTTTGAGTGATTGACACATTTGTAAAGAAAAGTTAATTCTCGGTTTAAAAAATTTTGCATGAATAAAATATACATCTCTCACTTGTTCGTTATTTTTGGAAAATTATCAAATTTAAAGTTAAATTAATCTGATTTGAAACAAATATTGCTAGTTTATAGTATGAAATTTAGAATAAAAGTGTTGCGGGGTCAAGTCCCGGAGGAAGTCGACTCCGCAAACTTGAATTTTAGATTAGTGTGAAACAGCCAAGACAATGAGGAAACAAAGGCAGAGGTAAAAACAATAACAACTTTGGTTTTATTTTCGGGAGTCGATACAAGATGTAGTTCGGGTTCGCTTCAGGTCTGAAGGGTGGTAGCCTCTAAGGAGTTGGTGTGGCAAGCGGTGAGACCTCGTCCAGTGCCGGGTCGAGCTGCGGCGTTCGTTGCGGTAGCTGGCGATGCTGGATGAGTCACCTGGCTGGTTCAGGATGTTCCGTCTTCGGGTCTAGGTCGGAGTGGTGAGCGTGAAGGCGAGCTCGTGCCAGTGGAGGATACCTGACGAAAAGCGGAGTCGCTAAACAGAGCCGAGTCGAGTGATGGTCATCGTGGGTGCGAGACCGTACCAAAGGGTAATGGAATCCCTAAACAGGGCCGAGTCAAAGTAGGGTCGTCATGGCTGCAACTCCGAGTGGCCGATTCGACTGCCGAAGCAGGATCAGGACCAGAAGCTGGTGTGATGGCCTCGATGGCTGATCTACCGCCGGAAGGCAGGATCAATGCCAGAAACGAGTGTAACGGCTAGATGCAACTGCCGGGAGGCAGGATCAAAGCCTAGGGTGTTATGCTAAGACATCTCCATTATTTACCCTTCTCCCCCACTTGAGAGAGATGTGACACAAGGTCTTTTTTAACGTGGGGAACCTGAGCGCGTACACCCAGGTACTGGTCAAACATTACCTATCCACCGCGGTGGACAGGTTCAAAACCGGTCATAACTGGTCTTTACTTGTCTTAGGTGTGCCCAGCCCGAAGGCTAGGGCAACTCCATTATTTACCCTTCTTCCCCCACTTGAGAGAGATGTGACACAAGGTCTTTTTTAACGTGGGGAACCTGAGCGCGTACACCCAGGTACTGGTCAAACATTACCTATCCACCGCGGTGGACAGGTTCAAAACCGGTCATAACTGGTCTTTACTTGTCTTAGGTGTGCCCAGCCTGAAGGCTAGGGCGACTCCGAAATTTCTGTGAGCAGCGAGGCTGGTGATAAACGAAGAGTTGTTCGGTCACTGCTCCCAGATCGGTAGGAGTAGAAAAGCCCTAAATATTAATTGCTCCCCACGTAGTTTGGTGTTTTGGGGAGCACAGCCTAATTCCATGTGTATTTCAATGGTTTTAGGCTAGTGTGTATTTGCAGAATTGATCTGTGTCACACGTGTAGTTAAATTTTCTTGAATTTTCTTTATGGCGGGCCTTAAGGGTCTGACATTTGTTGGTCAAGGTCAGAGGAAGGCTACTAGCTGCTGCTGTTTGCTATGGTCGTTTTTGGGGTCAGGAGACGGCTAATAGCTGCTGCTGCTGTTATGATCTCATCTTTTTGGAATCGTCTGTTTGGGGCCCTGTGACAAAAGTATTTCTTAATCACAAAAATGTCTGACTTGTTGACCCTTCAAGTAGGTGATGACAGCATTTGTTATCAATTCTGGAGGTATGGTGACCAAAAATTGACATAATCCGAGTGAATGCTTCGTAAGGGGAACAACCCTTGAAATATACATAAAACTTTTTTTTTAAATTCTTAATTCTAAATTACTTGTATTAAACTTCTGATTTTTTTATTTGTAAATAAAATCTATTTTTAATGAATTAATAACTGAAGACACTGAGTAACTGGAAGAAATTTAAAAATATGTTTGAAACTTTAATTAGCAAAGAAAGAAATGAAAACAATTCTTTTAAAAATTCATTATTCATCGAAATTTTTTCGTCTTCAGAATATGATATCCTCAAATTATATTATTTATAAAATCAATTAAAAGTTTATCTACATCAGAAATAGCTTCGTTTTAATACATTTTTGATTTTACTATTCGGAGCAGATTTTTTTAAAAATGTTCCCATAATTAAAAAAATTACAGGATTTATATTCCCCAGTGAGTCCTGCATTTAACTAATAAAAAAAAAGAAAGAAAATGGTATAGAGAATGTATTTCTAGAAGTTTTATGCAATTAGTTGGAGTCGAGGGTAACAGATGTAAAGAAAAAAGAAAAAAGAAAAAATATTTTATCAAAATTTTCTAAAAATAATTGCATATAAATAATTTCATTAATTTGTGAATAAGTTCTGAAAGTTTCATTAAAACCAACAGTTATTTGATTTTTGAAAGAATTTCGAAATTAATGTGTTTATCACCAGAAAAAAAAATTAAGTTATGTAATATTACATTTCTTATTGTAAACTCTTGCAACAATTTGGCTCCCTGCTAACAAAAATAAAATCAAGACTTTTACCAAAATTTCAAATGTGTTAGAAAAGATTAAAGAATTTTAAGAAATATATAAAAATACTTTGATGTTGCCTCTTAATAATAACATGAACATTTTGATGGAAAAAGTTTGTTTTTATTAAGTTTGGGGCCATTTTTTCTTCATACTATGCTATTTTTTTCAACGATTTAGTGATGATACCTAATTGAAACTGATTTTAGTGAAAGCTTTTTAGGGATGTGCGTTGTGGTGCAGTGGATATCAGCTCAGAATGAGTGGGTTTAGTTTCAATTCCAGTTGAATTCGTTGCATTTACTTACATGCAAATACCCTTGGGAAAGGTTTAATCTGTTTCTTTTCCCTCCAACTATGGGTCAAATAGTAGAACAGATTGGGTTCTATAGCCTTGATTGGGCAACCAGTCTTCCACAGAAAGTAATGGCAACCTACTGTGGGAAAATCTTCTGTCAAGTCAGTCATGTCTATTTTGAGACATGGTCATCCAAGTTTGTATCAGGTATGGTACTATTGACTTTTTAACATGTTTGTGAATATTGTCTGTTATTGGGTAGAAAATAGTTTTTTGGCATGTCTTAATATGGTAGGTATGTAGGCAGATAATTGTGCTGGAAATAGGGTTGATTTCCTATGTCTTATTACTGACCAAATGGATCTGTGTAGCTCATTTCATTAATGTGTGCCCGGTCTAATGGTAACTCCCTCTGCTCAGGTGGATGCAGGCTCAAATCCTTCAAAAGAGTGTAAATTTTTCTTTAATAATATTTCTTGAACATTCAGCTGGGTAGACGAAAACAAACAAATATGCAGTTTAATAACTAAATGGAGCGTTTATTCGAATATAAGTATCCTCCAGGATTAATGTTTAAGTGATAAAAAAAATCTGTCTGATGAATAAAAATCCATTGCTTTCTTTAGAAAAATTGTTTTCTTTGTGTTTCAATGCAAAACTGTGCATCTATGAAAAAGTTTTGGTGATCTATGACTAGAGAAGTTTTGCTTAAATACAAAATTTCAGCCTTGCCTAATAGACTGGTTCCCTGTAACTCAGTTGGTTAAAGCGTGTTTGGTCTAACAGTATCTCTGTCCAGGTTATGCAGGGTTGAATCTTGCGAGAAAAAACATAATTAATAGAATTTTTCAAACATTCAGGCTGGTGGATGAAAATAAATAAATATACTGTTTAAATGGAGCATCTACTCAAATACAAGTATCCATCAACAATATCTTTTCAAGGGTTAAAAATTATTTCCAAATTTATAAAGAAATAAATGTGAAAATTTTTATTCATAAAGTTATTAGCAGTATAGCCCAGCGTTGCTCAGGTGTAATGAAAGCTTTAAAACTAATCCATGGTCCTGGAACTCAGACTCTTTGGATGTTGGCACGAAAGACTAAAAAGCAATAGTTTTTTCCAGTTCAAGTGAAACCGTAGACTGAAAGAAAAATGAATGGATGTAAGTCAAATTTTGATTTCCTGGTATTGATATCAAATAAGTTTTTTCATGAATTTTGAAGGCTAAATAAGTCCGCTGAGTAAATGGTATCATGGCTGAGACTAAGAACTACAATTATACCTACTTAGAGCCAAACCTGAAGTAAAAACTAAAATAAAAGGGCTGAAAAAATACAGACATACAGGTAGATAAATAGACACACACACACACAAACATCTTGCCTTTTATATATATATTATCGATTTTCTGCACTATTGTAAGAAGTGCAACCTTGAAACTTCTGAATATCATTTCTTATGTCTTTGTCTATGAGTGTATCAAATTTGATTAAAATTGGACCACTCCTATAACCTGATTTTTTTGATTATCGATTTCCAATATTTATCGGGGGTACCTCAACACAAAACCTAGCTAAGAAAACTCGCAGACGCTTATAGTACAACTGTGTAAATATTCAAGAAAATCGGTTCAGCCATTTTGGAGTCTATAGGTAATGGACACACACACACACACACACACACACACACACACACACACACACACAAAGTTCCATTTATAAATAAGTTTAGATAGATAAACATTGTTATTAAAATATATAAACCAGGAAAAAATCATTATTAATCATTTTATAAAGTTTGAGTCAACTCACAGTTAGCTAATGTTTTGCCAGCCATTTCATTAAAAATGTAATAAATAAATAGTGCTTATTATTTTTGTTGTCAATTCTCAAGAAAAAAAATGGTCCTGGATATGATGGTCAACTGCATCTAGCATCAAGGCCTCTGATTAGGAGGTTGTGAGGAACATGGAACCACCTCATAATTGCTGTTGTTCCTAACAGCAATTAAGAGGTGGTTCCACTCTGACCTAGAGTGGTAGCACCTGTTAGGGTCCCAGCTATGGGCAAATAGTTTATCCCCAATCTGGAATCAAAACACTATGAAAGTATAAAAATAGACTTTTATAGAAAAATATACATTTTTGAAGGAAAAATATTACCAACTATCCATTTTTGAAAAATAAAAATTACCTGTAGTACATTTTTTAATACAAAACTAAAAGACATCAGTTTTCTAAAATAAAAAATAAAATTTTTTCAACAAAATCTAACAAAATCAATCTTCTCAATATAACTGAACATTAACAGAAATACCTTAAGAAAATGGCCGCTTTTTAGAAAATTTTAAGAAATCAAAATAAATGTGAATGTCCAATGTATATAATTTTTATCTGAAATACACTAGAATTTTTTAATTAATGGAAATAATAAATTTAATCATTAAGCTTTTAATTAAATTTAAATTGAAATCTTCAAGAATGTTTTTTCATTTTAAAAACTTAATTTTAAAAGTAGGTATCAATTTTTGCGGAAAAAGTGGAGGTGGAGGTACTATAGTGGGGTTTCGTTCTTTTAAAGGGTAGTTATATATTGTTGCAGATTAACGGAATTTGGCCTCATTGTAGATAGCCCACTATAAGTCATAAAAAGATTATAAATCAAGAAAAGCAAATTGAGTTGAGAAATAACATTTTATATATACACATTAAGGTTTTTACAATTAAAGTAATCCTTTAAATATGGGTCCAATGGATGTTAAAATGTTCATGGCAATAAAATGCTGAAAAGGAGAATTAATACTTAGGTGTGTGGGAGCATTGTAAGTAAGGAATGTCTTTGATGTATCCGCTCCTTTGGTCAGTAAGTAGTTTTGAGACAGCGAAGAAGGAAAAGAGGGGGAAGGGCGACGAGCATAGTAAGCCACCTGACTTGGTCAAGGGAGATACTAATTACTCTCATCTCTCTCGAGTCAGTCCCTGTGTGTCTGTCTGGGTCTGTCGGTCTGGCGATGCTTTCTGTATTGGCTTTTTATTTCGATTTTTTGGATCGCAGTAGATCATTTGGGAATTCACACTTGTATTTGATTCTGGGCTTCCAATTGGCCAATAAATAAAATTTGCGTAGGCTTGCAAACTGGAATTTAATATTTAATTAATCTTTAGTTTTCAACCGGAACATCTGTGTGAAGCTGGATACACACCGACGAGTTTTGGTCATTTGCTTTTTTTTTTTTGTCGTGAGAGTGCAAACATCCGGTCTCTTGCTATGCTCGGTCAGTATCACCACAGTACCTACTTAAAACCACACCTTTTTGACAATTAATTAACCCACAGAGGTTGATATGCAAACTCAAACTATAGAAAGAAAATGTATGTCTATATTTTTGAAATGAGGTACTTACATTATTTACGTTGTTTGAACTGTTGTTCTCATCTTTATTGTCATATTCATTTAACAAACTCACCATCTGGTTGGATTAGATAGGAGTGTCTTTTGATCAAGGATATATTGATTAGTGGATAAAAGCATTGATTGAAGCCAGTGACTTGACCCAAAGAGTTGTGAGTTCAATACCTGACAACAGTAGTGGTGAACAGAAGCTATGAAAGATGAGTTAAATGAAGATAATTAAGACATCCTGTAGTGGTATGACTCATGGAATGTAAACAAACTAAGCCTGCAATCGAAACAAAGGGTTCAGTCCGAAGTTCCTGTCACCTGAAGAAGGTTGGAGCATACACCTGCTGAAATCTCATGAATATGATAATAAAGATGAGGACAACTGTTCAAACAATGTAAATAAAGAAAATTTATAAATCTACAGTTTTATACGTTTATGTTTATATACGTTTAGGTTTTTATACGTTTATTTTTTATTTCAAAACTGTAAACATTGCCAAATAGTGAAGATAGTTTATGGAACTTAAAAAGATTGTAAGGTTTTTTTTGTTTTTTTTTGTTTTTTTTGTTTTTTTAATCATATCACCCCAAGCAAGGCGGTGACGCCACTGATGCGCATGGGGCTACTTAAGAGTAGAATGATATGAAAAAAAGAAAGCCGGGAACTACATCTTAAACAGGAAACAAGGGATGAGCCTCTTCACCTGTTCAATAGATGTGGGTGGAGTGTGAACTGGGTGATAGTTAAGTCTATCTACTTCAGTTGAGAACAAAAAAAAAATTTGTGTGTATTTTAGATAAAACGCCATGATGGTATAGTTTTTTTGTTTTTTAATTGATACTTTTGACATATTTTAAATGAAAATTTGTATGAAACTTCAAAATATCTGCTTCTTAAAAATGGAACACCATCTCCATATATTTAGCTGTGTGCCACATCAAGGTTATGTTTAGATTTAGGGCACCTTGACATAGTGTAATGATTAACAAGCTTGTTTCATTAAATCAATTATGACTGAGTAGTGAGTTTGATCCTCACTGGGTGCTTCATACTTCCAGAAAATCATTTAGGGTACTTGATTATCAAGCTTGTCTCAACAAATCAGTTACAACTGAATAGTGAATTTGATTGTCACTGGGTACCCCATACTTGTGGCCTTGTGCCACATCTAAGCTAAACTTTTATATATTCAGGAAATAGTTCCTTTATTATTTACATCTTTATTAAGTATGCTTGTTTTGTTTTCTGGCTAAACTTCCAATATGGTGTCAATGTCTTATTTGTGCATACCTTGAAAAACTCTTTAAGAATGTATTAAGCCATTTAAACTGTTTTTATGTTTCAAGCATTATGCAATATTTTAATTTTTAATCTTTTAATGAACATAGTCCCCAAAATGGTACAGTGGGCATTAAATGGGTTATACATTAAAACCTATCTATTAATACAAATTTTTATTTATATAAAATTTAAAAAAATTAATACTTCATTTTACAGTGAATATTAATGGTTAATTAAAAAAAAGAACAACAACCTTTATTTGCTGAAGAATCATTGCTTTCACAATCAGCGCATTTTAGAAATTATCTTGAGTATAGTTTAGAATTGCCTGAGTACTTGACAAGTACTCAGATTTGCCGTATCTAGTGCCATAGAAGTGAATTGGTCTGATTGTTAAATGTGAAGGGTTTTGTTGTGGAGTCAGTCAGTTAAGTGCCATATATGAAACACGCTTGGGTGATTATGTCTCAAAAGAGACATGACTGACTGGGCAGAGGATTATCCCGCAGTAGGTTGCCATTACTTTCTGCAGTAGACTGGTTGCCAGCCAAGGCTATAGAACCCAATCTGTCCTGTTATTTAACCCATAACTGGAAGGAAGAGACGGATTAATACCTTTCCCAAGGGTATTTGCGCATAAGTGAATGCAATGAATTCAAATGGAATTCGAACTCGGTTCCCCAATTTCTCGTTCCGAGCCGATATCCACTGCACCACAACGCACATCCGCAGTTGTGGAGTAAATAATCCAAAAACAAACAGATCATCACCCACATACTCTTCCTCCTGCAAAATTATCCCACCCAGACAAGATCCCAGTCCCTTCATGAAAAAAAGATCTGCATCCATCAAACCCTATTCGAGTCCTACCCGCCCAAAATAAGAGATGCTGCCACTTGACCAAAAGTCAAAGAAACCAATCAATTGCACGACCAAAACGGAGCAGCCCCCATTAGTCCAAGTCCACATTACCTCTCCGAGATGTTCATTGCAATACTTATCAACAAGATCAAACCTGTTGATAAAGTCCTGAAACGATTTCACATCCAGGTTGTTAGTACCCAATATTTTCCCTATATGATCTATTCCAGGGTCAAGAACTATATTCCAATTGCCTGCTAAATTTACCTGACAAACATTGACCTAAAAAATGTACTTTACTGAAAAAACATTTTAAGCAATAATGATTTTTAATAACTTTCAACTGACAGTGACGCTATCTATTCATCCATTGAATAGTGAATATTTATTGGACAGAAATGGTAAATTTCAACACTGCTGTTATGTGTGTTGTGGTACAGTGAATATCGGCTTAGAATGAGAAATTGGAGAGCCGAGTTCAAATTCCAGTTGAATTCCTTGCATTCATTTGCGCATAAATAGCCTTGGGAAAGGTATTAATCTTTCTTCCCTCCAGTTATGGGTTAAATATACTGTTTAATAAATAAATAAAAACAGAGCATCTACTCAAATATGGGTATCCATTAAAAATATCATTTAAACATTAAGATATGTTGGATTAATCAATAAAAAATCCTCCCTATTTATATATATATATATATAAAATATTTATTTATATTTCTGAGATGAGGTAGTATTTACATTATTCAGACTATTGTCTTCATCTTGGTTGCTATTTGTACGACATTTTGGCCATTGTATACAAACCTTTTATTGGGATCACTGGAGTATATTATTCTCATTCCTTGTGCGAAAGCCTCTTTTGGTAGTCATGAGTTATTTCCCTCTAACCTGACTCTCTAAGTTACTTGTTCACCACTGCTGTAGCCTGGTATTGAAATCACAACTCTTTGAGTCAAATCACTGGAACAAACCAACGTCTATATCCAAGAACAACTGAATTTCTGGGACTTGTAAACCTATTGTTTAGTAACCATTTTTTTTTACCAGAGTTCATATTGCAATTTATGATGTCAATGGTTTTATTTAGTATTTTTTTTTTACCAGAATTTTTATATATATGTATACATATATATTGTAAAATATCACCATGTAAAATTCAAATTGACTTAGCATACACAATGCAAATATTTTAAGATACTTTAAACCGAAAATGAATCTTAAAAATGCCTGGTTTAGTAACAGTGTTCGGGTTAACATTTTGTAGATTTTTGTTTGCAATATCTAAAAATATTGAAATAAATTTATTTCAATAAATTTAATTATGACATTAAGTTTACATAATGTTCTTAGTAAATGATTTTTATTAATTTTGTAGTACAAAAATATCAGATTTGCTTCTTTATTTTTTAATAGCAAACTAAACTAAAATTCAACATCTTTTTTATTTAAAGAGAAAATCAAATAAGTTGCAGAAAGTTAAATTTTATAATCAGTATATTTGTTATTCATAATAGAGAAAAATATTAAATTTACTTCATGGAACAATACTTTTAAATAAATTTTTCAGTATAAAACAGAATCAAAGAAAATGTCTTTGGAAGAAATGTTTCCAAAAATTAAGATAAAATCTTATTAAAATTAACTTTCTTGGGAGAGATTTTTGTAGCATTTAGCTTGGTGGAAATCCTCTTTAGTTAGTAAGAAATTTGGTGAAACTTCTTATCACATCATCCTCTTTTTGGCAAAGTACTAGTGGTTCTAATCAGCTGTGAATTTGTTAAGCATCTCACTTTACTCTGCCCTCTCTCAGATAAACAATATGATTTTCATTTCTCTAGGTCAACTATGGATGTTTTGACTGTTATCACTGATTTTATCTATCATGATAAGAACGATGTTATATGCACGTAAATGGTAGCATGAGCGAACACAGAAACAAGTACTGTCAGTGAGTGAAAAGAAGACAAGTTCTTTGTATTGTCAATACAAAGGATGTAAGTGGAATGTCTCTTTGTGGGCAAGGGAAGGGAAGAGTTGGTGTGTTGAATCAATTAACCAAGGTTACTGGTGATGACATTGGTGTTGAATCAATTAACCAAGGTTACTGGTGATGACATTACCATTTTCATAATTCTGTTACAGTATTATGAGCTTCTTCTTTGTGCTGTGTCCTTTCAGGATGTAGGCAATCATGACCTTCCACATCTTCCTATCCCTAGTGTCTCTTAACATGCTTTTTCCTGTTTCTTCACCCAAACCCCACTTTGCCATCCATTTGCTTAAGCCTATCAACTATGTTATATGTTGCTTTCCCCTGTCTCTTTTTTCTTCTATCTGATTCTATCTGTGAGTATCAGATTCTCCAAGCCCTTTGTCCTCATTACATGTCTCAGAAACTTCAGTTGTCTTTTCCTGATGTTAAGTATTAGTTTCCTTTTTGTTTCCTTCCTCTCCAAAATCTCATCATTGCTCACATGTTTGGTCCATGGTATTTTCAACATTCTTTTGTAGGGCCACATTTCGGTTGCTTAAAGTCTCTTCTTCATCTTTGAGGAGATTGTCCAGCATTCACTGTCATATTGAAAAACAGACATTGCATAGCAATCTAGTACTCTCTTCTTTGTTTTCATCAAAAGTTTTGTGTCTCAATACTTTACTCAGCTTCTGGAATGCATCCTTGGCCATGCCAATTCATCTCATTGTCGCACTTTCTGTCTGTTCTGTTAGAACACATCCCAGGTATTTAAATTTCTGTACTTGCTTGATTTTAGCACTGTTCTTAAAAACAAATGTGGTGGAACATGACACAGTTTTATGTTTTTTCTTTGGTGGCAAAATTCATGATTGGCTTCCTTTATATTGTGTTTTATATTTTTAGGGGATTGATTTTGTGAGTAAGATGTGATGCTTGCAATTCCTATACAGAGAGAAAGAGTTTTATTCTTACTTTCTTGGCATTCATATCTGGCCAACATGTAGAGGAAATTAAAAAGATATCTAATCTGAAGTGGAGTATAACAATGGTGATGATCAAGCAGTGGTTTCAGATATCTCAAAGTTGATTGACAGTGTTTGGTCTTCTCCCTATAAGCTCAATGGCTATGGTGTCTCTTACTGGATATTTGAATGAATCCAATTGTTCTTAACAAATCTGGTAACGAAGGTTGTGTTGAATAGTCATGCTTCTAGATAATTTCATATTGATATAAGGAACCCCAGGGCTTTAGCATTGGACCTAATATTGCTACTTTCTTTACAGTATGTGACAGGCATTGTCATAGAGAAAATTAAGTCTCTTTTCGTATGACCAGTGTTGGACACAAATATTGTAGTTCTTGGTGCATTTTGTTAATTTTTGGTTAAACTTCTTGTGACAGTTTTTTTCTAGAATTCAAGAAAAGTAGTAGATGATTCCATCTGCTGACCACAAATATTGACCATTGTGATGATGCAATTCCGCATGTCACCGCACAAGCTATAATGACATCCAAGGTCTGCTGTTTGTGAATACACTGACGTTTGCTATGTTTCACAGTTTTGTCTTGATATTAAGGCCATGATTGATATCAACAAAGAATAAGAACAGATACTTTTCAAGACAACACTTGTTTTGTCAGGAAGTAGCAAAAAAATACCAATTTCTCACCTAATCAGCAATGTCTTTCTTCTTCTTTGAGAAAGCAAGCTTCTTTTTTTATCTGACTTCTAATAAAGTTCTGGTCACAGAAAACAGACCCCTACACACTCACTGCCTGGCCACTTCACTCACTCCTCATCCTTTCACTGACTGCCAGGTCTTAAACTGACCATTCATCATATGAATACTGGCTTGGTGACCGACCACCTCTTTCCATCCACTTGTGTTCCACCAACTGGAAAGGGGGACCACTCAGAGAGCTTTTGGGTGGTCATTTTTTTCAAAGAACTTTACTTTTACAGCTATCTAAATTTACTAAGAAAAATTTGTTTTTACTCAAAGATGACCTGGAGACAAGATTCCCGAGAATCGCTGGTCATTAAATTGACTTAAAAGGCAGAATAATCCCATATATTCATCTTCTAAAGATGTGTGAGAAATCATATTGCTATACCATAACCTTCTTTCAATGTTGCTTTGATTTGAGAAAAAATCTTTGCTGTTTCTAGCAACTCATAAGCATCATCATCCATCACAATGTCTTCAAGAAATGAATCATTCTTATTATACAAAAAAAGAGATCAGATTTCATGATGACTATTTTTGTTGATCAGCTCATGCAACACCAAATTGTTAAGCATTTCTGATTTTTTTTTCCATTTGGTATAAATATCAACTAACTTTTGAATGGTCAATGTTGATTTCTTCCACAACTTGTTTTGTATGTGTCTATTTTAAAAATAGACCTCAATTAGTTGTCAACAAATGTAGAATACCAACCATAACCTTCCTCATCTTGAAGGCCATTGGCTCTGTTATTACATTTTTAGAACCAATGTTGAACTGTACGTTATAAATGGTTTCCTGGACAAATTCTTGGTCAATGATGTGAGCAGTTTCCACTGTTTTATGTACCATTTTGAAGTCAGATAATAAAATCATTTGAATTTATTTTTACCTTTTATATTTAACAGCCTAAAATAAACAAGGATAAAATGTGAAAAAAAACCCTTGCCATAAATAATGTGTGCAAAATTTGTGCTTTAAAATGGTTTATTACTTGAACATAGTTTGTTCTAAAATAAACTTAGATCTACTCCAATGGACTAAATGAAGGGTTTAGTTAGAAATTTCAACATATATCACCTGAAGAAGGTCAGAGCATACAAAAGCTGAAACATCATGAATATGACAGCAAAGATGAGGTCAACAGTCCCAACATTATAAATAGTGTAAATAATTACAATATCTCATCTTAGAAATATAGACAGATCCTGAAGAAGGTTGGAGTGTACAACAATGGAAACATCATGAATATGACAAAAATGAGGTCATCAGTCCCAACAATGTAAATAGTGTAAATAATTACAATACATCATCTCAGAAATTGGGTATATGGCTGAGTGGTTAGAGCATTCATTTTCTGAACATGAGACCTAGGTTCGAATCTTATCATGGTCAGTTTTCACTTAATGTTATCGATATGAGGAAGTGGATACCAGTGTGCGGCACCTTTGGGAAGTGCCTGAAAACCCTACCATGGGTTGACCCAAGAGTTGTGGATAAAATTGGGTAGATGGAACTCTTTTGGAGCGGCCAATGGTTGTACTAGCACAAAGTTACGAGTCACCATGACTGAGAGTTTGAGCATGCTGGCTTTGTTCAAACTGTTGATCCCACTTGATGATGAGCTCTCTTGTAAAAACTCTAACTAAGGTTCACTCAGCATAGTTGCGATAAAAAAAAGCTAGAACTTGTAAATATTCACAAATGTCCTGCTTCTTGTGTTTACAGGAAAAAATTCAAATTATCCAGTTTTCTAAATTAACTGTGTTATACGAAACAAATTAAGTTACTTGCCAACAGTGCCTTTTAATTACCTTAAAATATAGTTAATTACATTTTCTACTATAAATATAACTACATTCTACAATTAAATTATTACCTTTGCATTAATATATAACATGCTAGGAAGGTTGGGTCACTGTGTTGAGCCAGTAAGTTTTTCCACCTGAATCCATCTTGCACATATACAAATCAACCATCCAGAATACTGCTGTCATATATGGTCAGGTGCCCCTGCTGTTCATCTCAGTGTTCTTGATAGGGTCCAAAGGAGAATCTGTAATGTGATAGGTCCCGACTTGACCACTTGAATCCAGCCACTTTCTCATTGGTGGGATGTGGCTTCCCTCTGTCTATTCTATAAGTATTTTATGACTTCTGCTCTGATGAACATTAGTCACAAGTGCTCCTGCCACAAGAATTTACTAGTGCAATCAGACTAGCAACAAGGTCCCACCCATTTACAGTTAGATCAACCAAATGCAGCCAACAATTCTACTCCAGCTGCTTCTTTTCTCACACTTCCTGCCTGTAGAACTCCCTTCCATATACTTGCTTTCCTGATGGCTACAACCTGCAGAAATTTAAATGCAATGTCAATACACATCTCTTATCCACTTGACTCCAGTTCTTTCTACATCACTCTGTATATCTTGTTCTTTTCCTTTCTTTCTACCTTCACAACTGTCTTCACACCTGTGTTCCCATCCTTCTCTTGCCCTTTCTCTGACACCCCCTGTAACTGGTTCGTATTTCTCTTCACTCTCCTCCTATCTAAACTATTACTCTTATGTAACCCCCCTGTGCATCGGTGGTGGTACCACCTTGCTTGGGGTGAAACAATTTAAAAAAGAAATGCCACCATCCTCTGTTAATTACTTTAATAGTGTCATTTAACTGTAGTATTGCCATACTGTGACATTTATTTTGTT
This sequence comes from Ascarosepion bandense, assembly GCA_037127315.1. Taxonomy (NCBI): domain Eukaryota; kingdom Metazoa; phylum Mollusca; class Cephalopoda; order Sepiida; family Sepiidae; genus Ascarosepion; species Ascarosepion bandense. The sequence continues at coordinate 1,929,032 of JBBBDQ010000924.1, read as the reverse complement.
TTCATATATTTGTCCTTATTACATCAATTACACCCCTTTTAAGTTAATTATATACACAGTAAATACATTCCAAAATCTTCCACAATAACTCTCTCGATACTATCTATGACATATGAAATGTAGCCATATATTCTAATGCTAAATGTTGGACAAAGTTGACACTAGCTTTTTCTGACATCATATTTTCTCCTAGCCACCTACACCTTCTAACCTCATTCCTCTATCCATTGTTAATTTTATATTGGTTTGTCAAATAGAACCCACTAGAATTCCATCTACTCCCATGTTAATTGTTTGTATAAGTTAATATTTGTTTTTTAAATTTATATATATATATATATATATATATAAATATCTGTAAATTCAGATAAAATTTAGAGAGGAAATAGCCATTTTCAACATGTCAGTTTAAGACATGCATTGTCAACCCCATTTAAACAAAGAATGAGGAAAAATTCTAATGCCAGAGACTTGGTCTAGTAAAGGAAAGGGTGGGGGAATATTGGCTATTATAGGGTTAAGCTAGCGGAATCTTAGTAGTAATTTCTTCTATGGTAGTGAAAGGTATGTGGCTTGACTATTGGGTTAGTAGTGGTTAGTTAGGAGGGAAAAGGTAACTGTTTAGCCAAATTTAAAAAAATTCTATTGTGACTAAATGGAAGAATAAGATAATTATTGCAATTGAAATTGATTTTTATGATGACACATACTAATGATCTCTCTACATTTATATATCATTCACTAACTCTTGCCAAACTGTAAATTGCCTCATGAGGTACTATTGATAGTACTGAAACATGACAGCTCTTGTGTAGCAGTGAACAATGCTTTTATTTTAAATACCAATAATAATTAGAAATATTTCTCTCTCTCTCTCTCTCTCTCTCTCTATATATATATATATATATAAAGTCACATCAACTCCCAGATCACACTAAGGTTAGCCACCTTAGGCATGCGAACTGATTCCATCAGACCATAAAAACCCCAACTAGAATACGCACACATACATACTCACACACACACACACACACACACCATAAAAAACCCAACTAGAATACACACAGATACACACTCACACACATACACGTGCACACACACACACACGCACACACACACACACACGCAGCAGTGGATAAAGCCGGCCATGACCTATTTATGATGGACCACGACGAAGCGCGGACAGTCTGAGGATTTCTCTGCCATTCTGATGATGAGATTATAATCTCGAAATATCAATGTAATAAATAGGTCATACAAACACCTCCCGACCTTCCTTTATTTCATTCAACGCATTGTGACAGCCTTCAAGACATAGCACATACAAATATATATATATATATATATATATATATATATAATTTGTTGTGTGTAGGTTTCATTAAAAATGACAGACAAGGTCTGATGGTTAAGTTTTTTCATGTGCTTTTACGATTTCTTTCTTTTGAGGATATAAATTATATAAAAATTGTCCAAATGTTTTGTTTATCTGAGCTCTTTTGGCTATACTTTTAGACATTTTTGAGGATGAATGTATAGTGGGGAGTCCATTCTTTTAAATTCACAAGTGACTATCCAACTGTTTTGTTTATATATTCCTGCAGTATCATCAAATTCTTTTGATTTCTGTTGACTGACATTAGTGAATCAAAAATTTTAAAAGTCAACCTTCAGTTTCATTTTTTTTTTTTTTGTGCCAGAGGGGCCAAATTACTCCTCGACCACATGTCAGAAGCACATGGGGTTTATAGTGGTGAGTCGGACAGACATTAAAATGTTCATGGCAATAAATGCTGAAAAGAGAGTTTCTGCATACGAATGTAGGAGCGTTGTAAATTAGGAATGTCTTTGATGTATCCGCTCCTTTGGTCGGTAAGTATTTTTGAGACAGTGAAGTATAAGCTGAAAGGGAAGAGAGGTGAGCATAGTAATTTGCTTGATGTCGGTCAAGGGAGATACTAATTACACTCGTCTCTCTCAAGTCTGTGTGTGTCTGTCTGGGTCTGTCTGTCTGCGTCTGTCTGTCAGGCGATGCTTTCTGTATTGACTTTTTATTTCAACTTTTTGGATGCAGCAGATCATTTGGGAATTCACATCCATATTTGATTCTGGGCTTCCCATTAGCCGATAAATAAAGTTCACATAGGCCCGCGAACTGGAATTTGATATTTAATTAATTTTTAGTTTTCTACCGGAACATCTGCATGGAGCCAGCTGCGCACCGACGAGTTTTGGTCATTTACTTTCTGGTCGCGAGGGTGCAAACATTCGGTCCCTTGCTTTGCTTGGTATCACCACAAATGTTATTTTACATGTAACGATATAAGTGGTGTTACATATAATGTGTTATGTACCAAATACAGTAAGCCTGTTATTAGCATGTTTGTAGTTGATGTTATTGAGTGTTGGGTTTTTCATTTTTTTTTTAATAAGGTCCCCATTAATTTTAGTCTTTTTTGCATGTGGACGATGTTATATTTGTGTTGCCAACAATTATGTTCTGGGTAAGGTTCGGGAGGTCTCCATGTGTGTTTAAATGAAATTGAATTGAACTCCATTGAGAGAGATGTAGCATCAGTCTTCTAGTCAGTTTCATTGCGGTATGGCTGACATAATTATTTAAGAAATTAGGATCAAGAATGTAGTTTTTCACATGACATGTGAATTTATAAATAATGTTGGTTCGTTGTAGTTTGGATCTCATGAGTGCATTGTTGTTTTTGATGATGAGGCTAGTCATTTTCAATTCAGTATAATAGATAATTTTTTTTAAGTTGATGGATGTTGCATATTTTCAAATCATGTCTTTGGAGTGAAAATTGGTCCTTTTTATAAACAACAATTTTGTGTATATATATGTGTGTATGTTTGTGTGCATATATATGTGTGTATGTTTGTGTGTACATATATGTGTGTATGTTTGTGTGTGTATATATTTATGTGTGTGTGTATGTTTGTGTGTATGTATAGATATATGTGTGTGTATGTGTATATATATGTGTTTATGCTTGTGTATATATGTGTGCGTGTATGTTTATGTATATATGTCTATGTATATGTTTGTGTATTTATGTCTGTGTATATATATATATATATATATATATATATATATATATACAGACATAAGCTTAGAACCAAATTAATAAAAAAATATCCAAATGTTGGAGAATTTTTGTCTTTATTTTCAACTGAAATTAAAGCCAAAATACGTTTAGAACAACTATGGGCATGCCTCCCAAAACTACCATACGAACGCAGGCGTCCCTCAAGGTTCTATCCTAGGTCCCACGCTCTTTCTGATCTACATTAATGATCTCCCCGACACCATTAGATCCCAAGTTGGCATGTATGCCGACGACACAACAATCTACTCTCGCATCGATCAGCAATCAGGTCTGGACGACAAAGTGAACCTTGCTGCCGTACTTGAAAGGGACCTCCAATCCGTAGTGGCCTGGGGTAGGAAATGGCTGGTAAATTTCAATGCCTCTAAAACAAACAACTAACCACCATAGACAATCGCATCTACCTCCCATTAGCATGGGACAGGCTAGCCTCCCAGAGAGTAAAATACTACGCCTCCTTGGCCTTACACTTTCGGCGGACCTCAAATGGAATGACTATATTGAATCCATTGCCAAATCTGCTGCTATGAAAGTCGGCTCCCTGTGCAGGGCCCAGAAGTTTTTCCCACCTGAATCTATTCTGCACATATACAAATCTACCATCCGCCCGTGTATTGAATATTGCTGCCATATCTGGTCGGGTGCCCCTGCTGCTCTCCTTGGGCTTCTTGACAAAATACAAAGGAGGATCTGTAACATGGTTGATACTGACTTGGCAGACCGGCTGCAGCCGCTCTCTCACCAGCGTGATGTGGCTTCCCTGTGCCTCTTCTACAAGTACTTTCATGGCTTCTGCTCCGATGAGCTTAGATCACTGGTGCCGCCTAAGCACGAATTTACACGAGATACTAGATTAGCAACTAGGTCCCACCCTTTTACAGTTAAACAATTAAGATGTAACCGTAAATTCTACTCCAACAGCTTCTTTTCTCGCGCATCCTGCCTGTGGAACTCCCTTCCACAAGTCTGCTTTCCCGACAGTTACAATCTCCAGGTGTTTAAATGTAGGGTCAATAGACATCTCCTATCACACTAACTCCCAACTATTCTCAGAACACTCTCATCTACCCAACCCTCATTCTCGGTATCCTTACCCGCCTATCACCCACCCTCTGACATTTCCTATATTTAATCATCCTTTCTCCACTCTACGTAGCCCCCTGCGCAGTAGTGGCAGTGACATGCCTTGCTCGGGGTGAAACACTTATAAAAAAAAAAAAAAAAGCATAATAGATATTCATTGTCTCTTATATTTAACAGTATATGTTTAGAAAATTATTTGCTGCCTTGATACACTATATATATATATATATATATATATATACATACATGTGTGTTTATATTTGTGTGAATGTCTGTGTTTATATATGTTTGTGTACATATGTCTATATGTGTGTGTATATATATATTTGTGTGTGTGTCCACCTTTCTCTCTCTCTCTCTCTCTCTATATATATATATATATATATTTGTGTGTACATACGTCTATATATGTGTGAGTGTGTGTATATTTGTGTATATATATGTGTGTGTGTTTAGTTGTGTAATGTCTTTATAAATGTGTGTATATGTGTGTGTATATCTATCTCTCTCTCTCTATATATATATGTATATATATATATATATATATATATATCTGTATATATGTATGTGTGTGTGTGTGACTGTGCATATTATGTGTATATATGTCTGTGAGTGTGTGTGTATTTATGTGTGTATATATTTGTATATCTGTATATTTGTGTTTGTGTGTGTATACTTGTGTATATGTGTGTATATATGTTAGTATTTTTATATATATTTATATATACATATGTACATATTTATACATACATATGTATATATGTTTGTGTATATATGTCTGTGTGTACATAGTATATGCGTCTATTGATTTTTTGCTTTTTTAAGGAAAATAAACTTGTAATGAAGACAGAAGTGTGTTTCTCTCCCTGTGTAATATGGCTGAATGCAGAGTGGAAAGAACAGAAAAGAATTTTGCATAGAGAATGTTGAGATTTCTACATACCAAGTATATTTTTACATATATAACAGATAATCCTGCTTTATAACTCTTGGAGAAATCCTAAATGAAGAGTTCTCATGGGATAAAAACTTTGGGTAGGATTTAAAGGTATCCAAATATGAACGGTGTATAATTCATACCTTAAAAACAAATGTTTGTGTGTCTGTTCCTGGATAGACTTTGTATATAAATGTGAATATCAGGTAATGTTCAGTCAGAAGTATTTATTCTGTCCTTGTAAAATTAGGAATATAATGTAGTGGAGAATATGTGGAGAGACATATTGCACTTGTTATGATCTTCCTAAGACCAGATCTTCTTCCAATTCATGTTACAGAAATTTCTACCAGTGGCTATGTGGGAACACTCCAAAACCCAAGACTGAACTAAAAACTTTGTCAACTGCATATAGACTCTGCACGTAACTTCTGTTTCATTTACATGCTTAAAGAAAAATACAATCCAGAATTTTCACCAACAGCACCCACTTACACCTAAAGAAACAAAATAAAAATTGAAGCCGACCTGAGCCTAAGAAAAGATATCAAATCCATCAAAGCGACTAGTTCGACAGACTAGCTCCAATTCACAATGCTTGCCTTGATGGACTTCCCATCACAAAAAACACCTGTCAAAGGCCATCGCTGCAGTAAGTCACAACTCACCCTTTCCTCTCCTACCATACACCTCTATTTATCTCTTTCTTTTAGTGAGAGACGTTCACACTGATTTACCACTTGTATTTTTTTTGTTAATACAATTATTTATTACCTAAACCTCCTTTGTTTCTTCTTTGTTCTGATACCATACACTTAATATAACACTGTAAAAAGTAAACAGCAACAACATTTTAGATTATTCATTAATTGTTTTTTTTTTTTATTATTGATTGTATTCTTTTTGACCATTTGGGGTTGTCTTTATTTTTAGGTACTTACTAAAACATTGTAATTCATCATCTTGAATGAACTACCAAAGGATATGTACATTTTAACTTATTTAATATTAAAGTATTTATTACTAATGTTGTGTTTTTTTTTCCAATTTGTGTTTGTCTTTATTTTTTAGGTTTTTAGTGAAACATTGTAGGTAATTATTTATCTGGAATGAAGTACAATGGGTTGTATACTTATTATATTTTATTAAATATTAATTTTTTTTTACTACTAAATATCCTTTTTATTATTTAGGGTTGTCAATTTTTTTAGTACTTACTGAAATATCGTGAGTAGTTATTCATTGTGAATGAAGCACATACTGATATATACATTTTATCTTCTCTTTTCCAATCTTTTCACTCCTTTTTCTTTTTTTTCAATTGGAGTAGATAGACTAAACTATCGCCCGGTTCACACTCCACCCATGTCTATTGAACAGGTGAAGAGGCTCACCCCTTGTTCCCTCTTTAGGATGTGGTTTCCAGCTTTCTCTTTTCCAATCTTTTCACTCTTACGTAGCCCCCTGCGCATCAGTGGTGTTACCGCCTTGCTTGGGGTGATATGATTAAAAAAAAAAAAACTCTCATATTTCTTCTTCATGTGTCATGTCCCCTCAATATGTAGGCAATCATGGCTCTTCACAACATCCTGTTCTTTGTAGCTCTTAATAAACTGTCTTTTTGTTGTTTTCCTAAATCCTGTCTACCATCCATTTATTCAAGCTAAGTATGTTAGTTTCTCTTTGTCCGTCTTGTCTTCAAATCTATCCCATGAGTATCAGATTTTCCAAATCCTCTTTCCTCATTATGTACCCCAGAAATTACAATTCTATTTTTCAGTTCATAAAAAAAATCTAAATGAGCAAAATATTTCTGTTACATCAGTTAAGTGCCATACATGATACACGCATGGGTGATCATGTCTCGAAAGAGGCATGACTGACTGGGCAGAAGATTATCCCGCAGTAGGTTGCCATTACTTTCTGCAGTAAACTGGTTGCCAACCAAGGCTGTAGAACCCAATCTGTCCTGTTATTTAACCTATAACTGGAGGGAAGAGATGGATTAATACCTTTCCCAAGGGTATTTGCGCATAAGTGAATGCAACAAATTCAACTGGAATTCGAACTCGGTTCCCCGATTTCTTCTTCCGAGTCGATATCCACTGCACCACAATGCACATCTGTTACATCAGTTGGTAAAATTAAACATTTTTTTTGGTCAGGAATAGAACAAAAAAAATCAGATGCATAAGAGAAAAACCCAACAATTTCCATCATTCCTTCGGAAGGCAACAATCAAGAAAAATGTTTTCAATGGGTGTTATATTAATTATTTGATTGAATATTAAATACATTAGTACAAAATTATTAACTATTTGAAATCCTTCAAAATTTTTTAAATATTGGTAACATTTAACAAGCATGTCAGCCAAAAAAAAAAAAAAATGCTATATGAAAGGGAGACCACTATTCTTTATAATCCCTATCTACACAACCATGCACAAACAGACACACTATTAAAGGAAAAAAAAAAAATTGAGAAACATAAACAGTCAATTGCTGATATTACCTGATGAGTGGATGGAGTGTTTGTTGGAGGGGCTGTCTATGAAACTAAGCAACACACTGTGCCTCCTTGGCTTTACCCTATCTTCTGACCTCAAGTAGAATCATTACATTGAGTCAATAGCCAAATCCAGTGCTAGGAACGTTGAGTCACTGTGTCAGGTCAGGAACCTTTTTACATCTGAATCCATCTTGCACATATATAAATCAACTGTCTGTTCGTGCATGGAATACTGTTGTTATATACAGTCAGGTCTCCCTGCTGTTCATCTCAGTGTTTTTAACAGGCTCCAAAGAAGAATTTGTAATGTGATAGGTCCCAACCTGGCAGCTCAACTCCAGCCACTTTCTCACTGGCGGGATGTGGTGTCCCTCTGTCTATTCTACAAATATTTTCATGGCTTCTGCTCTGGCAAACTTAAGTCGCTGGTGCCCCCGCCACAAGAATTTATTCATGCAACCAGACTGGCAACAAGGTCCCACCCATTTACTGTTAGATCAACCAAATGCAGCCAACAATTCTACTCCAGCAGCTTCTTTTCTTGTACTCCCTTCCATATACTTGCTACAACCTCCAGGAATTTAGATGCAATGTCAATATTCATCTCTTATCCACTTGACTCCAGTTCTTTCTACATCACCCAGTATATCTTGTTTTTTTCCTTTTTCTTTACCTTCACAACTATCTTCACACCTGTGTTCTCATCCTTCTCTTGCCCTTTCTCTGACACCCCCTGTAACTGTTTCGTCTTTCTCTTCACTCTCCTCCTGTCTAAACTTTTACTCTTATGTAGCCCCCTGCGCATCAGTAGCAGTACTGCCTTGCTTGGGGTTAAACAATTGAAAAAAAAAAAAGTCAGAATGCTGAAGATAACGCCAGTCAGCTAAGTGATAAACATTATATGTATATATAGGATGCAATGGATAAATTGCTGTCTAAATTACACAAAAATTAAAATAATCCTGACATCTTATTTCAACAAAATTTCACAAATATCTTCAAATACAAAAGAGTACATTTATTCAATAAAATCACCATTGGCTTCAACCTCCAGACGACTTTGGAATCTCCTGCAACTCTTCGTTGTAATCCCTGCCTCTAGTTCATCTTTGGTGTTACAAGGAGTTTTGTTGGTCTCTTGCTCTTGCATCCCACATATAATAATCAAGGGGGTTGCAGTCTGGGGTGTTAGGTAGCCAGATGTAAGAGGTGATGTGGCTGCAGAAATTGTCTGGCTGATATGACTGAGATCTCTTGCTTGTGTGCTGTCGTGCAGAGTCCTGATACCAGATATAGGGTCTTCTAGCTGCCACTTTCTTGACTAAGAGCAACCCTATCTTCTCAAGGCACTTAATGTAGACCTCTATGTGGAGTCTGTGGCCCTCACCAACAAATTCTGGAGTTCTTTTCTTATCAGAATGATTAAAGAGAATTTTCCTAGCTTCCGAACTTTTGTAATCACTATTAGATGCCTCCAACTCTTTTCAGATATTCTACACTGTCCTCAGATTGATACCCAGATACTCTGAAATGTTTGTATTGGAGCTTCCACCCTGAATGGCAAGCAATACAGCATGTTGTTTCCAAATTTCTGGCAAAGTGAATTTTGTCAGGATGTTCTTTTTCTCAGAGATTGTGCCCAAGTAACGCTACTATACTGTGCAATTTTATAATTTTACCCAATTGAACCTATATATCCGCAAACAGATCTGTTTTGCTGTATTACAGCTCATCAGTACAGTTAGACATCCAATTACCCAGGAGGTAGAAGGAGACAGACTTTTAGCGTGTGATATGCCATGTATTCATATGCCAGTAGTGAGAGTGTTCTAATTCATTACTGAATGAACGAGGCATAGATTCTAGAGTAGGTACTGTTTTTTGAAAGTCTACCATTCCTCCAGAGTGCTCAATTAGGGTGTAAGAGCATGAATAGTGTGTGTGTGTATATATATATATATATATATATATATACACACACACCTACACCCTTAAGAAAAATTTTGGTTGAAAATACAAAATTACTATTTAAACCACAATATCAAAGGCTTCTCACTATAAGAGAGACACTATATATCAAACAATTTTCTCTTACCATTAACCTTACACTATTTAATGCTGGAAATAGTTTTGAAAATTAAAAAAAAAATAGTTAGATGCTCACACAATGCCCGTGGCGCATATCACGTGACAGCTTTAAAAAACTCTCCTAAAAAAAAAAACAAAAAACACTAAAACACAAAAAATTACGTTACAGTCAAACATGAGGACATAACAACACTGGTAAAATAACATCCTTGAAAATGGCCTGTGAAGAGGCTGAAAGTGCTTGGAACATTTTTACATTCCTTATCTCCAGCAAAAAAGAAACATAAGAATACTCGAAAAATTATATAAAAAATTAACAAAATCTTCCTTGTTGGTCGTTTTTAACAAAACCTGTTTAAATGAAAGATTACTGTCCAAATATACGTGTGTGTGTGTGTGTGTGTGTGTGTGTGCATATATATATATATATATCAGCATGCAGTGTGAGTATAGAAGAATCCAAAGGAGTATCCTGTACATACAGTAGTAGGATAACTCTCTAAGAGACCTCTAAATATGTATTTATATACATATAGAGCAAATATAAGAAAAATTAAGGCAAACACTTTATTTCATGGTAAATCAGAAGTTTAGGCCTATTTCAGGCAAACCATCTTCAGCTTCCGTCTTTATTTTACAAAGGATTCATGTAAAATCCTTTGTAAAATAAAGACAAGCTGAAGATGGTTTGCCTGAAATAGGCCTAAACTTCTGATTTACCATGAAATAAAGTGTCTGCCTTAATTTTTCTTATATATATATATATATATATATATATATATATATAATTATTATTATTATTTAAATTTTACTATCAAACATTATATTTATTTTTATCTGCCAGTTTGAATATTTAAGAAAAATATGTGGTCTTCTGCTGGTTTCTAATTTAGCCTTGTGCCATACTTATGTAAATTTAGTAAACAGCAACATACACTGATGCAGCTAATAAATAGTGAACTGTAAATAAATTTAGGCTCAATATGCTTACCTCTTATTCAGTCAGTTAAGTGCCATACATGAAACACGCTTGGGCGATCATGTCTCGAAAGAGACATGACTGACTGGGCAGAAGATTATCCCGCAGTAGGTTGCCATTGCTTTCTGCAATAGATTGGTTGCCAGCCAAGGCTATAGAACCCAATCTGTCCTGCTATTTAACCCATAACTGGAGGGGAGAGATGGATTAATACCTTTCCCAAGAGTATTTGTGCATAAGTGAATGCAATGAATTCCACTGGAATTCAAACTCGGCTCCCCGATTTCTCGTTCCGAGCCAATAACTATTGCACCACAACGCACACTTGCTTAAAATTCATGTTTCCATGAACACCTTTCTCCTCCTTGTGCTGTATTCCCTCAGAATGTAGATAATCATGGCTCTCCACAGCTTGCATTGTTTTTTGGAGAAATACTGGAGTGAATTCTTATTGATTGTATTGTTGTTCTACACTAGTTGCCCAACCAAGGCTAGAGATACCAGTCTGCCTTGCTATTTTAGCAAGAGGAAGAGAAGAGACATATTCATTCCTTTCTTATCACTTTTCCATTGTTATTAGAATGTTTAATTTTCTGATGTTTGAAGAATCCTTATGTAAAATACCAAGGAAGATGCCCACAGGATTCCCATTATGAAAAAGGTCCTATGCAAGATGATACCTATAAAATATTTAGGTATCCTCCTTAGCCTTTTACCATACTCTATTTCAGTAGGAGAACAGATAATTATCCATCTTTGAAATGCTTCTTTCTTTTGTTTGTTTTTTTTATTTTAGAAGAAGAATATTTAAAATCTATATGGCATAATCTCTGTATCTTGAGAAATGTCTGTAGGCTTCTGATGACTCAATTTTATTTAATAAGTTTCTTTCGGTTAATCAGTAGTCTTCTATTATTTGTAATTTGATGGAGAAGAACTATAAAGTTTTCAGTAGTTTCTTTTGACTAATCTCTTCTTTATAAAGATTTCTTTACTTTTGAGATAACAGACAATTTCTTTGTATTAATCAACTCATCGGTAAACTGTCTGTATTTTTTCCATACCAGAAGATATGTCTCTTCATTTCAAACTAAAAAATTCTTTTTACTTTTCATGAACTCATATATTGAAAAAGAAGATTAATGAAAATATTTTCTAGCTAACAGAAATTATAATGCTGATAATGATGAATAACAAAAAAATTAAGCAAAATAAAGTAGCTATTTAAAATATTTCCTTCGTTCAATAAATGCCAATATACTTTGTCAGTAACAAATTTAACCAGATGTAGGATTTGATGTTTGTTCTTGAAAGACATTCATATCAATTTGGTAATTTCTAGTAGTATCATAAAACTTAAATTTGTTATGTGCACATTATGGTGACTAAATTTTCTAACTGCCAATATGTTCTGTTAAATAGTATAGATGATTTTCAGAGGTTGTGCATGTGGCATGTGGTATCAGGGACTGTAATGTGCATTTGCCATAAGGGTTAATGATCTATCAGTTTGATAATCCTCAGATAGACACTTCTGGCCACCTCTGTGGCGATACCGACCGAGCAAAAGCAATGAACCGGATGCTTGCACTCTCACGACCAAGAAAGCAAATGACCAAAAGTCGTCAGTGCACACTCCAACTTCGCGCAGATGTTCCGCTTGAAAACTAAAAATTAATTAAATATTAAATTCCAGTTCACGAGCCTGCGTGAATTTTATTTATCAGCCAATGGGAAGCTCAGAATCAAATACAAATGTGAATTCCCAAATAATCTGCTGCGATCCAAAAAGAAAATATAAAAGCCGATACAGAAAGCATCGCCAGACAGATAGACAGACAGACTCAAGAGAGACGAGAATAATTAGTATCTCCCTTGACCAAGTCAAGTGGTTTACTATGCTCGTTGCCCTTTCCTCTCTTTTCCTTCTTTGCTGTCTCAAAACTACTTACTGACCAAAGGAGCGGATACATCAAAGACATTCCTTACTTACAACGCTCACACATACCTAAATATTAATTCTCTTTTCAGCATTTTATTGCCATGAACATTTTAACGCTCGTCGGACCTATATTTAAAGGATTACTTGAATTGTAAAAACCTTAATTGATATGTGTATATATAAAATGTTATTTCTCAACCCAAATTGCTTTTCTTGAGTTATAATCTTTATAGTGGACTATCTACAACAAGGCCAAATTCCGTTAATCTTCAACAATATACAACTACCCTTCAAAAGAATGCGCCTGCACTATACCTCTCTCCAACCATTTTTATTATCCTGGCCCAATTCCTCCTTTCTGATTTTGGTTTTGTCTATTAGTTAGTAGATAAAGTTTCTTGTGATTCAATTTCTTGGCTTTTTTCTACAAAGTGGAGTAGATTTGCAGCTGATGTAATGGATAGTGGCTCAGAATATGAAATCAGAGCTGAGTTTTAATTTCTATTTACTTACATTCAAATACCCTTGGGAAAAGTATGAATCTGTTGGATTACCACCTCCCTGACAATAATCACAGATGGGGTGATATTTGAAAGGCTCTTCCTCTTTTTGCTTTGACTTTCAGAGTGGCAAGACATATTTTGTTTAACTCTGATAGAGACAAAGCATGTAAGTATTTCAGAGACACAGACTGAAGATTGTATTGAACTGTTCATAACTTTTTTGTTTCTTTCTATATACTTCTGTAACATGTTTTGTTCATATATTATTAATTGTTGCTTGATTAAATTCCATGCATTTTGTCCTTTTTTTTTAATGCGGACACACACGAAATATAGTTTGTGGGACAAATGTATCAAGAAGCATAAAATAATACTACTTGCCATTCCTGCAACAATTTCATCACCTCCCCTCCATCTTTGTGTTAAATAGTAGATATTTTACCTGGAAAAATCATTATTTGCAAAACATTTTTAATGCAATATTCACTAAAAAACATTATTACAATCCCAAATATGCTCCAGGTTTAAATAACTCACAAAGGGTTGATACGTCATACAAAAACAATCAATCATTTAGCTCCCATAATATAAGCTGATGCACAATTTTTCCAGTAATAGTCACAAAACTACATTTACTTTTAAAAAGTTTATGTCTGTAATCCTTGGTAGATTTTCAGATAGTTTTTCACTAGGCATAGGTTGTTTTCAACTGACAAGTAGTTGTAGCATCTAGCATTTTCATTGATTTTGCTCATGCCTGTGGTCATAGAGAAATAAATAAAAATAATAAAATACAAATAATAAAAATCACCAGGGAAATAAATCCATAGCTCAACCAACTGCCAACTGATTAGAAAGCTTTCACAACTAGGGATATAAAGCCACAAACCAATCAGAAGCAAAGCACACCATTTCAAAATAGTTCTATAGATGGACATATAAACAGATGTAAAATCAACCAAAATGAGTTGATAAATTAACTTTACCCATTCTCCAATGATGCAGTAATCATAATATATCTAGAGAAAAAATACAAGATTTGCATGACAGGCTAATGACCTTAGATAGCTAACTCATCCTTGCTACATTGAAAACTAACAAAATTATCATTCACTGTATAAAAGTGGAAGCTACTACATTTGGACACACACACACACACACACACACACACACACACACACACACACACACATATATATATATATAATATGCTTCCAGCTGGACTCTTTATCTCTGTCTCTCTTATGCACCAGGACTTTCACACATGACCTCTTGAAACTTCACCTTCTTCTCCTGAATAATTATATTATATATATAATGATTTATTTTGTATTTATCAACACTGTATATTTTCCTTTAATCATTGCACAAGGTCTGTATACACCCAAATCAATTATACTGATATATGGCGGGAATGAACATTGTCATAAGATAAACAAATCTTCTATAACTAATAATCTCTTAACTATGATATGCCCAACTGTTTTACCACATAAAAGGGCTGTTTCTACAAGTTTATATAGAGTTGCACTTTTGGACTTGATTTCTGTTCATTATTGCCCTTAACGGTTCATTGAGACTTGCAAATAATTATTTTATTTCATTCAGTTGACCTAGCATGTAAGCCAATCATGGTTCTGCATCAAGGTCAGAAGGCTGTTAGGTAGGCACTCTGTGTCATAACATAGCTGGTCAATGTAGGTGGTTGTTGGGCAACTAGCCTGTCTTGCTCCCTTGCCAGGTGTACAGAGTAGTAGATCACTTGTGAGTTCTAGTTTTTCTTGCCAACAATGTCCTGTTAACACATTTTGTGTTTGCATAAAATTGTAGAAACATCAGAACTGTGATTTAGTTGGATGTCGTCTCTAAGAGATGTTAAGTGTAGCTCTCAGAATATGAATATAGGTTCCATCAATCTTAGACTCTAGGGCTTTAGCTAATGTCTAGGCATTAGCACCATATATTAACACAACCTCTACAGTGGCTCCAAAGAATCTCCACCTGAGTTTGTCTGGTAGATCAGATTTCCAGATTACATCCATTTTAGTCAAGATGGCACAGGCTTGTTCAAAAGACTGATGAGGTGTGTCAATGGGATGTGTGTTGTGGTGCAGTGGATATCAGCTCGGAATGAGAAATCGGGGGAGCCAAGTTCAAACTCCAGTTGAATTCGTTGCATTCACTCATGCACAAATATCCTTGGGAAAAGTATTAATACATCTCTTCCCTCCAGTTATGGGTTAAATAACAGGACATATTGAGTTCTATGGCTTTGATTGGCAACCAGTCTATCGCAGAAAATAATGGCAACATTCTACCTATCAGTCATGTCGGGAAAGACATGATCGCCCAAGCGTGTATCCCGTATGGAACTTAACTGACTGTCTCCTAATATAACTCAGCATCTGAGTCTAGGTTCCATCAAGCTTAGACTCTAGGGCTTTAGCTAATGTCTAGGCATTGGCACCATATATTAACACGACCTCTACAGTGGCACCAAAGAATCTCCACCTGGGGTTGTCTGGTAGATCACATTTCCAGATTACATCCATTTTATTAAAGGTAGCACTGGTTTTAGCTATGCAAATTTTTTTACATAAATTTCAGTAGAATTAATCTTGCTTCCTAGGTATGTAAAAAATTTGACAGATTATATTGATTCATCTGAGATAGTTTGTATTGAGTCTTGCTGGTAGAAGCCTTGAATTCAATTTTACAGGCATTGACTTAGAGTCCAACAATATTGACAGTGTTTTCTCCATGATGTAGTAGAACTGTGATATTGATAATTGTGTCTGCAATAATAGCTAGGTTATCTGTATACTCAATATTTGTCAACTTTTCTGCAAGATATTGTAGCGTAGGGAGCTGGTTAATGTTTCTTTGATTTGGCCTTGTGTCAGACATAACTGAACTTTCTACAACTTACAAGTCTTAGATGCAGAATTATCATCAGAAGGTTGGTTGTCAGTTGGAGTGTGTGGATTAGTGTAGAAGAGTGGAATAATGAAATATACATTTTGAATGTTAAAATAGAAATTTATTAAAAGAAGGAATAACAAGAATTTCTAGAAATGTTTATAGTAGTAATAGTTGAAAGAGATAAGGAGAAAGAGAAAGAGGACAATGTCTGGTTGGAGTTTGAAGTTACATTTTAGATGAGTGTCTCTCTTTTGCTGCTCCCATCTCTGCTGAATCTCTGCAAAGTCATTAATATGTCCTTTTGAATTGTGCACTGGATTGCCAAGTCCTTTCAAGTCTTACAAGTCACTCCCATTGGTCAAAAATCATTTTAACATCTACTTGTGAAATCTGGTTTTAAGCACATGGTCAATCCTTTTTCTGTTTGGGAAAACCAGGATTTCACACATCATTGTGAATTTTTGTAAAAGTGAAGAAGAGAGTTGATTTAATTAATTTCTTATCTGCTACAATATCAACTTGAGTCTTGATGACAAAATAAAACCTAGATGATGTTTGCCAAAGGAAGTTAACTTGCAACTAAAGATGAAAAGTTATTGGGTTTACTCTAAAAGAAGCAAAAGGGTCAATCATATTTAAGATGAAATGATTGACGGTCATCTAATTATCTGTCTCACTGTAGATTGTTGTTTACTAAGCTTAGCTTAGTAAATTACAAAACTAGTTCTTTGTAAAGTAATCATAAATATTTAAAAGATTTACATAAACCCAGAAATGTATTGCCTACCTGACATAGCACTGGTTTGACAGTCAAACACTGTTTTGCATAACACTGTCCTACAAGCAGCTCCATGAGAAAAACAAAAGCTATTGTTATTTTTGTTTCTTACAGCCTGGCACAAAGAGGACTAAAAGTAGTAAAGGTGTCCTGTGGAAATTTGAGACGCATTCTTTGTCATAGCAAGGCTGCTTCATGTAGGCTGATTGCTAACTCTGTTCTTGACCTTTTACCCCCTCCCCGAGTTGACTAAAGACTAAGCTTAACTAACTGAACCTATGTTCCCCACTTCAGCACCAATGAAATGCTTTATTCTGGTGGAAGCAATCTGTCATAAATATTATTATTTTAAATTTTTTCTTCTTGAAAAAAGAAAAAAAAAATGCATCTTTTGTTCAAGCAAACATTGTCAAGTCTAGTTGTTTTTAAAGAAGTAGGAAAGAAATCTTGTTTGGTATATATATATATATATATATATATATATATATATAGATAGACTAAACTATCGCCCAGTTTACACTCCACCCATGTCTATTGAACAGGTGGAGAGGCTCATCTCTTGTTCCCTGTTTAGAATGTGGTTTCCAGTTTTCTCTTTTCCAAACTTTTCACTTTTCTTTTTTTATTTTTTTCAATTGGAGTAGATAGACTAAACTATCGCCCGGTTCACACTCCACCCATGTCTATTGAACAGGTGAAGAGGCTCATCCCTTGTTTCCTGTTTAGGATGTGGTTTCCAGTTTTCTCTTTTCCAAACTTTTCACTTTTCTTTTTTCTTTTTTTCAATTGGAGTAGATAGACTAAACTATCGCCCGGTTTACACTCCACCCACATCTATTGAACAGGTGAAGAGGCTCATCCCTTGTTTCCTGTTTAGGATGCGGTTTCTAATTTTCTCTTTTCCAATCTTTTCACTCTTTTCTTTTTTTCTTTTTTTCAATTGGAGTAGTTAGACTAAACTATCGCCCGGTTCACACTCCACCCTCATCTATTGAACATGTGAAGAGGCTCATCACTTGTTTTCTGTTTAGGATGCGGTTTCTGGTTTTCTCTTTTCCAATCTTTTCACTCTTTTCTTTTTTTATTTTTTTCAATTGTAGTAGATAGACTAAAGTATCGCCTGGTTCACACTCCACCCACATCTATTGAACAGGTGAAGAGGCTCATCCCTTGTTTCCTGGTTAGGATGTGGTTTCCGGCTTTCTCTTTTCCAATCTTTTTACTCTTATGTAGCCCCCTGCGCATCAGTGGCGTTATTGCCTTGCTTTTCTTATGTTGCTAAGCGGAGTTTTATGTCAACACAAAATAAAATCGTCGGTGATGGTGGATGTTATAATATTTCAGTTTAAACAACTTCTCTGAAGATGGCTCATGTGAGCCAAAAGCTTAGAAGAAAATCAACAAATAATTATTCAAATGTTGGAGAATTTTTGTCTTTATTTTCAACTGAAATTAAAGCAAAAATATGACGTTTAGAACGGCTCATGATTAGACATAATAGACATTCATTGTCTCTTATATTTAATAACATATGTTTAGAATATATATATATATATAATTATTATTGTAAAACGTACCAAGAAAACAGTATCACATCATTAAGTCCTACAGTTAACAAAACGGTAAATTTAGTCGTCGATCCCAAAAGGTAATACCAAATGGGAAGAGGGGAATCAAAAAAAGAAACAAAGCAAAAGCTGTGTTTGAAAGAAAAAACCCCAAGATGAAAACCTTAACAGTAAAGAGCTCCATACGAAAGTACAAAAGTAGAGCAAAGATACGAACTAAATCAAGAAGTGAACCAAAGCCGACCGCGGTTTCATTCGCCAGATCGTCAGGACAAGGCTGTTCACCTGTTCGATAGATGTGGGTGGGGTGTGAACTGGGCGATAGTTTAGTCTATATATATATATACCAAACAAGATTTCTTTCCTACTTCTTTAAAAGAGCCTTGTTTCGATGATCCGGTGAGTGAAACTGCGGTCACCTTTGGCTCACTTTTAGATTTAGTCCGTATATATACATAAGAAAAAATTAAGGCAGATACGTTATTTCATGGTAAATCGGAAGTTTAGGCTTTTTCAGGCGAACCATCATCAGCTTCTGTCTTTATTGTACAGAAGATTTTACACAAAATTTTGTGTAAAATCTTCTGTACGGAAGCTGAAGATGGTTCGCCTGAAATGGGCCTGTACTTTCGATTTACCATAAAATAACATGTCTGCCTTAATTTTTCTTTTATTTGCTCTATATGTATTTATATACATATATATTTAGAGCTCTCTTAGAGAGTTATCCTACTACTATATGTACAGAATACTCCTTTGGATTATTCTATACCTACACTGCATGCTGATATATATATATATATATATATATATCCAAAGGGAAGCAGTTTGATGGTAAAATCCCAAAGGAGATTCTATTAATATTAATTGTTAGAAATTAAATATTAAACTGATCTAGCCAGAGGCATGAATATTTTGTGCTGTGTATTGTGGTGCAGTGGATATCAGCTCAGAATGAGAAATCAGAGAGCCAAGTTCGAATTCCAGTTGAATTCCTTGCATTCACTTCCGCACAAATACCCTTGAGAAAGGTATTATTCCATCTCTTCCCGCCACTTATAGGTTAAATAACAGGACATATTGGGTTCTATAGCCTTGGCTGGCAACCAGTCTACTGCAGAAAGTAATGGCAACCTATTGCTGGATAATCTGCTGCCCAGTCAGTCATGTCTCTTTTGAAATATGATTGCCCAAGCGTGTATCACATATGGCACTTAACTGACTGAATGAAGATAATAGTTGGAAACATAAGTAAAGCTTCTACCGGGCAAAAAGTGGGGGGTCAGTTTTCTATTGTTATTAAGTAATAAACTGATCCCCCACTTATTACTACTTATTAATACAATCTGTCTCTTCTCCCTTCATCTATAATTTTTTAAAGAGCAGGATAGAAAATTTTCTGCTCAGTCAGTCATGTTTCTTTTGAGACATGATCACCCAAGTGTGTATCACGTATGGCACAACTGACTATGTACAAGGTCTGGTCAAAAAGTATCGGAATTAGTGCTGTAAAAATAAAAATTATAACACATCAATTCAGCATTTAATGTTTCATCAAAGGAACAAGTCTAACATTTACAATATTGGCACTACATGTGATCCTGTGCTCCTGCTATATATTTAGAAATTCTTGATAAACTTATTGTGCCTCCCAGCCCTGTTTGGGCCATCAATGCTGCAGATTTCAGCTAATTTCAACCCAAATCAGCTTCATGATCAATTAAGCACAAGGTAGGACAGGGCTGAGTTTGGAACGAAGTGATTGACTATCGATCGGACGCAAAAATTTTGGGGGCGAACATGACACATAAAGAACTAGTTTGTCATGTTAGGCAAAACTACACCTAACACATCCTCTTCTATGTTCAATTCTCTTTTCTTCTTTGTGCCCCAACCACATGAATTTACTCATGCTGCTAGATTGTCATCTAGGTCCCACCCTTTTACCACGAAAATAGTCAAATGCAGCTGTCACTTCTACTCTATCAGTTTCTTTTCTTACACTTCCCACCTGTGGAGCTTCCTTCAGTATACTTGCTTCCATGATAGCTAGAATCTCAAAAAATTTAAATGCAACGTCAATTGCTATCTTCCGCCTTCCTAAATCCCATCTACCTCTTGCCCTGTTTTTTTTTTCTTTCACTGTAACACCCTGCGCAATGGTGACAGTCCTGCCCTGCTTGGGGTGAAATGATTATAAAAAAATAAATTAAATTTGTTATAACTGGGGTATTTGAAGTGTTTAATAGTTACTAATTTCACATCCTAAATTTAAATTTTCATGATGGAATCAGTGTTTGGGCTGTCATAGTTTATACTTTCATCTTGTTTTCTTTCAAAGTCTGTAATCAATGCAGTGTCATCTGCATTTTTTTTTTTACCTTCTATCAGCATGGCGAATGCTAACCTCTAGGAGAGTGACTCATTGCACCTTCTCAGGCTAAAATTTTTCATTGGCATGAAGTGGAAAGATTATATCGAATCACTAGCTAGGTTTGCTGCTAGGAAGGTTGGTTTGCTATGTCATGCTAGAAAATTTTTCTTGCCAGAATCTATCTTATATATATATATATAACTTTACCATTCATCTGTATGTTGTATATTGAATGTTGTTGACATATTTGATCTGGTGCTTCTGCTATATATTTAGAGATTCTTAATAATATCTAAAGAATCTGCAACATTATTGATCCTGACCTGGCATTTCAGCTTCAGTCACTTTCTCACTACCATAACCTAGGTTTCACGTGTCATTTCTAGAAATATTTTCATAGTAATTGTTCTGATGCACATTCCGCTATCATACTTAAATTCAAGGTTGGTAATAAGGTCTCGTCATTTTTACCATTGAAATGGCTAGATGTAAATAAGTCCTATGCTGACAGGTTCTTCTCTCACACTTCTCACTTATAGAACTCTCTTCCAGCTTTTTATTTTTCAGTCAGCTTTGATCATCAAAAATCTTAAATGTGATGTCAATTGTTTTCTTTCTTGTTAATTCCTCTTTTTTGTTTATTGTTCTCCCTCCTTAATAATATTTTTTTTCTTATAGTCTTTTATACTGAGTAAGCTAGGTGTGAGCAAAATGCTGGCCGCATGTGTCCCCACAAAGAAATTAATACACTTGCCAAATGTAAATTTGAAAGATATTTCATGTGAAGTTGCTACTTTAAAATATAAATTCACTAGCAGTATAGCCCGGCGTTGCTCGGGTGTAATGAAAACATTTATATATATATTATCAATTTTCTGCACTATTGTAAGAACTGCAACCTTGAAACTTCTGAATATCGTTTCTTATGTCTTTGTCTATGAGTGTATCAAATTTGATTAAACTCGGACCACTCCTTCTATAACCTGATTTTTTCGATCATTAATTTTCGATATTTATCGGGGGTACCTTGACACAAAACTTAGCTAAGAACACTCACAGATGCTTATAGTACAACTGTGTAAATTTTCAAGAAAATCGGTTCAGCCGTTTCTGAGTCTATAGGTAACGGACACACACACACACACACACACACACACAAACAAAGTTCCATTTATAAATAAGTTTAGATAAATCTTGGTAGTTCTTCTAGTTGTTTTTAGATTGTCTTAATGTATCAGTTAAATAAAACCAGTGAAAAGATGCCTCTTTGTCTCACCCTTTTTCCTATTTTTGTGTTAGCTTTCTATTTGCATCAAAAGCAGCACTTAGTGAAAGGAAATGAAAGGCATTCTGTGGGGTGAGTTGGCAGGGTGCTTGCTTGAGAAGAAAACGCACACAGTGGGTGGGGCTATAGTATAGCAGAAACTGTAACAGAGGCTTAAGGAAAGTAGAATAATGACATGTAGCAGACTAGAATTGATATTTAAATTATGAAATTGTTGGGCTGGTCGTAGTGAGATAATACTTCTGAACAGTCATACATATTGGCATAAACAAATATTTTGATAAATACTTTGGAAGTTAGTACACCCATAAATGTCTTTATTTTTATTTTAATCATTTCACCCCAAGCAAGGCATTCTACTGCCACTGTTGTGCAGGGTGTTACATAGGGGAAAGTATTTATGGAAGAGGCACAGGGAAACCACGTTGTGTCAGCGAGATAGTGACTGCAGCCGGGCTGCCAAGTCGGTATCAATCACATTACAGATTCTTTGTTAGATTTTGTCAAGAACCCCAAGATGAATAGCAGGGGCACCCAACCAGATGTGGCAGCAGTATTCAATACTGGTAGATTTATGGTAAATTTATATATGTGCAGGATGGATTCAGACGGGGAAAACTTCCTGGCCCTGCACAGTGAACCAACCTTCTTAGCAGCATTTAGCAATGGATTTGATATAGTCATTCCACTTGAGGTCCACTGAGAGGGTGAGGCCAAGGAGGTATAGTGTTTTACTCTCAGGAAGCCTAGCCTGTTCCATGCTAATGGGGCATAGGAGCGATTGTCTATGATGGTTAATAGATAGCAGCTTCATTTTAGATGCATTAAAATTTACAAGCCATTTCTTACCCCGTCCACCATGGATTAGAGGTCCTTCTCAAACTCAGCTGTGAGGTTACTTTGTCAACCTCAGCAGATTTTTGATCGAGGTGAGAGTAAACCATAGTGTTGTCAACGTACATGCCTACTTGGGATCTTATTACATTAGGGAGATCGTTAATGTAGACCAGAAAAAGTGTAGGACCTAGAATAGAGCCTTGAGAGACACCCGTTTTCGTATGGTAGTTTTGGGAGACATGTCTGTCCAATACTACCTTCATTGTGTGATTTAAGAGGAATAACTGGATTATGTCAAACAATTGTCTTGTTATACCATAGCTTCGCAGCTTGCATGGTCAGCATGCCAGACTCTGTCAAACGCTTTGGAAATATCCAGGGCAGCAGTTTGAGCTTCACCATTCTTGTCAAAAACCTGGTATATATACTCAGTGATGGTTGTTAGCATATCAGCAGTAGACCTGGTGAAGCAGAAACCATACTGTTTATCTGAGAAGAGTCTGTGGGCTGCGAGATGCTGAATCACCTTGGCATTGATAATGGCTTCGAACACTTTGCCAAAGATCGGTAGGAGGCTGATAGGGTGGTAATTAGCAGGGTCCGAGGGTTCTCCAGTATTCTTAAATATAGGAACTACAGAGGAAGACTTCCAACAGGCAGGAAAGCAGGAAACAGATAGAGCTTAGAGAGGACAGAGGAGAGTTCAGGAGCACATTTCTTCAAAACTATAATTGGGATTCAGTCACCTCCACTTGCTTTATGAGGGTCAAGCTTTGAGATTATTATGAGCGAGGGGGTAATGTGGACGTCATTTAGTTGGGCCTCAGTTCTAGGTGGGAAGTCAGGTGTAAATACTCCAGACAAATCCAGTCTCGAATTGGTGGAGAATCTGTGAGCAATGCATTCAGCCTTGTCTGCTGAAGAGGTGAGGATCTCAAATTTATTGATTAGGTGGGGTATTGAGGTTTTACTGTTGTTAAGTACCCTTTTACAGAGTCGCCAGTATTCTTTGGTGCCGAAATTACGGGATGCTATGCACTGCTTCATTTTAGCAGCAAACAACATCTTAACTTCAAAGTATCTTTTTGCACTTATTACAAGCTGAGGTGAAAAGGTATCTGTTATGGTCTGACACGTGGCTCCTATAAAGCTGGAAGAAGTAATTCCGGTGGGCACTGGGGGCCAAGCAAGCAGACGAGAACCAGGGGAATGAATGGGATTTAGGCTGAAACTTCATGGCTTGGATGAAAGCATTGATGCCAGCCTTAACCCAAGAGGAGACCTTGGATGCACAGTCTTCAATGGGAAAACTAAAAACATTGTTCCAAGGGACGTCACACAGGAAGTCGCGGAATGAGTCCCAATCTACTCTTTGGTAGTAGGATATTCTGCTGGTCTGAGTTTCTTGGGTGGAGTAGGAGTGGAAGGAGATGTTAACGGAAACCACTACATGGTCAGAGTTTCTGAGTGGGCAGAGCTGCTTGACATTGCAAGAATCTGGAATGAAATTGAAGGAGAGGTCTAGCAGTGAGTCACTTCCATTAGGGTTGTTGGAGAAATGTGTGGGGAAATCCACCACTTGGCATGGTGGGTGTTAAAGTCACCAAACACAAATATATGGGCAGATGGATGAGAAGGAATGGCCTTATTGATTTTATTAGAGATGTTATCAAGTACTGAACAGTCAGGAGATGACGGGGAGTGGTAGAGAAAGAAAAGATAGCTAACCAAGCTTAGAAGTGAGAGACGGAAGCACATGAAAGAATGATCTAGGGATTCAAGAGAGATCACCCTAGCTAGAGGGAGATGTTCACTGACATAAACACCAAGTCCATGCATATGGACATTGGAGTCCTTCCAGAAGAGGGGAAGGTAACCAGAAACATAAAACTCAGAAGAGGGGATAGAAGGGTCAAGATTGCTTTCATGTAGAGCTAAATGTCAGGTGAGTTTGTTTGAATGAATGATTCTATGCTGTAGAAGTTAGTACGTATACCTCTTTTGTTTGCAAAGGAGACACTGACAGGTTTGGCCGTTTTCTGATTAGCTGGCTTAGTTTTGCTATTTTGTTTGCGTGTATTTATAGTGATTTTATTAAGAGAGAGAGGTCTAGAGTAGAATCAGTTGGTTGCTGTATGCAACATGTGTAGGATGGAGACTGGCGCAGTCTACAGCCTAATGTGCCCTCAGGGTTGCCCTCAGGGTTGCCCACCGGAATTCGTACAAGGGCACCCATCCATGTGCAACATGGCACAAGAAACCCCAATATTATTCAACTGTTGATCAGAGTAGCCTCTCAAGATGCTATGCAAGAGTTCGAGCTCCTAACTACCAGTCGGAAGCAGCAACCAGGAAACTGCCAACTCAGTACCCTCACAATAAAGAGACGTTGCCACCATCCTCAAATACTGCAAGAAGCTTGCAACTGAACTAACACTAAGACCGAAGGAGAGAGAAGAAAACCGGGAAACCCTTCCTAAACAAGAAACAAGGCAATCACCTCTACTCCTGTTCAAAAGAAGAGGGTGGAGTGTGAAACCGGGTGATAGTAAGAACTATCTACTCCAATTAAAAAAAAAAATTACCAAGTTTTAACTTATTATAAGTCGAGAGAAGCCTTCAAAGCCAAAATAACACTTTTACTGTATCTTCCCTCACAAGTTTAAAGAAAAGACCATACAAAAGACAAAATAAACAAGCCTTTGGCTGCCCAAAAAGTGCTGACTAATTTTTTAACTGGAGGAAAAAACTTTTTTTTTTTTAAATTTAACCGCTGCTATGTATGGGGAGACAAATGTGCAGTAAAAGTAAATAGAAGAATACATTTCCTTATTTAAATTAGTAACAATAAGAAAACAATTATGGTAGGATGTCCAGTTTACAGTAATGAAAGCAGCATGAATTCTTATGGCTTTAAAATGTTGGTTTAGTATTATGTATATTGACTTGAATTGCATTTTTTAGTAATGTCAATGCCAAAAAGCAGAATATATGTTGACAGAAGTTTAGAGAGTCAAACTGACCCACCAGTATTCTGTTTTAATTTTTCTTGTGGAATTTATAAAGAACTACTTTTCTTCCTTTTTTATTTTTTTATTTTGTACCATCCCAAGCAAGATGATAACTTCACTAAAACACAAGCAGGTGCGACTTTGCCCAATTGCCACAGAGCCGGCTGCTGTATGTCCAATCATGCTGGTGTATGGTCACAGATTTCTTCGAAACTTAGCAAACTTTTTCAACTTTGTCTAATTGCCACAAAACTGGCTGCTGCCCATCCGATTATGGCGGTGCGTGGTCGGCGGCTAGACATCTGACTCATGCGGACAATAAAAAACAAGGTTTAGGAAGACAGATGGTGATTGAGACTAAATTAAAAATTCTTGAAGATTGTAGGTTGCAGAGAAGCAAGAAACTGGAAGAGAGTTCCACAGATTAGAAGTCCAAGAAAAGAAGCCATGAGAATAGAACTTAATTATATTTAGCAATTGCACCAGAAAAATGATGAGGCATAGATGCCAATCTTGTCAGTCAGTTAATTAGGTGGCATATGTGATACATGCTTGGGTGATCATGTCTCTTTTGATTCATGACTGACTAAGCAGAAAATTTTCCTGCAGTAAGTTGCCATTTCTTTCTGTGGTAGACTGGTTGTCAACCAAGGCTATAGGATACAGTCCAACTTAGGGGAGAAAAAATGGTTTCATAGCTTTCCCTAGAGTATTTGTGTGTATATATAATGAATATGGCTGTAATTTGAACTCAGCTATTTGAGTTCTCATTCTAAGCTATTATTCAGTACACCACAACACTGTATAATGTATACTGTACATATGCTCCAAGGCTTACAGCCCTATCACGTTGAATACACTGGTCCTCACTCGATGACTGAAGTTAAGCAATGTTGAGCCTGGTCAGTACTTAGATTGGTAACTGCTTGGGAATACCAGGTGCTGTAAGCGTTTAGTGATGGATGTGCGTTGTGGTGCAGTGGATATCGGCTCAGGAAGAGAAATCGATGAGCTGAGTTCGAATTCTAGTTGAATGCTCTGCATTCACTTGTGTGCTAGTACCCTTGGGAAAGGTATTAATCCGTCTCTTCTCTCCAGTTATGGGTTAAATAACAGGGTAGGACTTGGGACCCTGCCCTTAAACAAATTCCAATGAAACTTCCTTCATTGGGGAGGAAGCTGGCTCAACCCAACTAAGGTGAATGCGGCTTGCATACATATATACATAAATGTTCAATTATTATTTTTCGCGAATTCTGCTTCTGTATAATGTTCTTTAAAAGCTTTATAAATGTATGAATTTGCTTCTCCCTCATTTATAGATTAATTAGTAAATTATTATTACCCCCTCCCCTACCAAATTCTTATAATCTAAAAATATTTTTTAACTTTAAATAACCTGTAAAAAAAAAAAAGAAAAAAAATCAATTTACAAGCTTTACAAAAAAATCAGAAGCAAAGTAATTGGTTTCCACGTGAACTTCTGTGTGTTGTGTTCCTTCAGGATATTAGCATTCATGGGTCTCCACGATTTCCTGTCCTTTGTAGCGCTTAATAAATTATGTTTTTGTTATTTCTTTTAAACCTTGGTCTGTCATCAGTTTACTCAAGTGCACTAAGTAGGTAAGGTGTTGTTTTCCTCTATCCCTCTTGCCTTCAATCTGTCTTATGAGTATCAGATTTTCCAAGCCCTCTTTCCTCATTATGTGTCCTAGAAATTTCAGCTGTTTCTTCTTGATGTTAAGTATAAGATTCCTTTTTGTTTCCATTTTCTCTAAAACTTTGTCGTTGCTCACATGTTCAGCTCATGGTATCCTTAGCATCCTTCTGTAGTACCACATTTATGTTGCTTAAAATCTCTTTTTAAAATTTGAAAAAAATCCATTAACATCTTGCTAGATACATATAAAATATAATTTGCACAAGATAGTCATTAGTTATGAAAAATGTATTTAAGTCCTCTCACCCATCCCTCTGTAAACAGGTGTGGTAGTTGGTAAGTTTAAAGGTAATTAACCTGTAAGTCTTATTTTCATTCTGTTTTTTAATCATTTCACCTTAAGCAAGACAAAAGTTTCTAGGATGCAAGAGGTTACTGAGGGTGAAAGAATCAGAGAGAACAATAAAAGAACAGGTTTCAAAGAGGCAGAAGATGGCGATTAACATTTGTTAGGAGTTCAAAAATACACAAAAATGCATTAAAAAAAATTACTTGTCATGTTTTTTTCTTGAGTCATTTCACCTCGAGCAATATAATAAAAACCACTAAGATGAAAAACAGAAAGGACAATAAAAGAACAAGATTCAAGGAGACAAAAAAATGACAATTGTTTCATTTAAATTTTTACAAATTCTAGTTAGCTGAAAGCCAGAAAAGAGTCTCACAAGAGAGAAAAAAGCCATCAGCATAAAACTTACATTTACAATAACTTCAGCAGCTGTCAATCTAGTAGTGTGTTTATTCATGAAGTCAATTTACTGAAGAGCAAAGATTATCAAAACAATTACCATGAAAATATTTATAGAAATGTCATTCCTGTAATTATGAGACCTAACTGCCAATCTAGTACTGCAATTCATAAAGTCTAGGTATCGAAGAGGAAAACTTATCAGAACACTTATCATGAAAATATTCATAGAAAAGGTACAGGAAGGCTGCATTATTTTTTTTTACATAAAATTTGGGCTGTGCTTTTCTAAGTCACATTTTTTGTCCTTGATTTAACTATGATGAGAGAGGACTGATAAACTGATTTAGCTGTTTGTTATATGAACATTAATGGGTATGTCCCAATCCTCATAACTATGTTAGGACTTTATTGTGGGGGGATATATTGCTGTCTAGCAGTTCACCACTAGCAGTGGTTATCTACTACATGCAGCTGCCGAGTATTGTATTTTGTTAATGTTATAAAGATTACTATTTTATTTTCAAACCTCCATTTTGGTTATTTCTCATTCAATAACCTTTTTAGGCTATGACACTGTCTTTTTGTTAATTGTGTTATATTTTGATATTACAACTTTACAGTAATATTTTTTTTATTTACCTATCTTTGTTATTCATTTTCGTTCCCATTTCAACATGTCCATTTTTATTAACACAATAAAAATGGATTAGTTATAAAGATAATCTTTTCTCAGTTCAAGATAGTTTTTTACTATTTCAGTAAAACTTTAATCTACTGAGTTGAGGGTGTTCTTTGTATTTAGTAGGATTCAAAATTAATTCTTTTTCGTAACTTGCTGGACAACCTGGATAAACTGTTACTATACCAATGATTTAGTAAGAGATTGGCTTATTTGAATGTCTTATTGGGGAAAAAAATCAAATTTTTCCTTTTTCTAGCTTATGATTTCTACAAGTTCAGGATATTAAAGAATTTCTCAAATAATTCATTAAATAAAACTTTTATGATGGAATACAAAATTTAGCCAAAAGTTGACAGTTGGCTAACCAAAGTAAAGAAAATATGTTCATTGCCTCTGATTGAGAGGTTGTGAGAAGCATGGAACTACCTCTTAATTGCTGTTATTCCCAGGTTCACCTTGACTCAGAGTAGTAGCACCTGTTAGGGTCCTAGCTATGAGCAAATAGTTAACCCCAAACTGGTTTTGGAGCACTATGAAAGTGTAAAAGTGTACTTTTATAGAAATATATACATAGAAATAGACTTTTATAGAAAAATCTAGTTTTGAAGGAAAAATATTACCATAACACATTTTTGAAGGAAAAAAATTATTGCCATAATACATTTCTGAAGGAAAAAAACTTATTACCAGCAATACATTTTTGAATACAAAACTAGAAGACATATTCAGTTTTCTAAAATAAAAAAAATATAATATAAAAAAAATTCAAAATCTGAATAAATCAACCTTCTCACTATAACCGAACATTTAAAAAAATATCTTAAAACCTCTACATTTTTGGCATTAAATATCCCACAGATGTTGATATGCCATTAAACAAAACTCAAACTTAAGTGCACAGGCCAATAGTTGTAATACACAGTTTAAAGTAAAAATAGGGTATCTATTTCAAATATGAATATTCATTATAAAAT
Source organism: Ascarosepion bandense (assembly GCA_037127315.1). Taxonomy (NCBI): domain Eukaryota; kingdom Metazoa; phylum Mollusca; class Cephalopoda; order Sepiida; family Sepiidae; genus Ascarosepion; species Ascarosepion bandense. The sequence continues at coordinate 1,899,024 of JBBBDQ010000924.1, read as the reverse complement.
CTGAAGTAATAAGAATGTTTAATTAAAAATGAATCCATTAATTCTTTAAAAATCTCTCACATTCTATGTAAATATATATATAGTCATCCGCAGACAGATCTGTTTCGCTGTATCGCTGTATGGTTAGACTCCGATTGCTTTTAACTCAGGATTGAAACCTGACCGAATTGGCGTCAGTCGGCAATTCTACCTCTGAGCCATGGGTGCTTGGGAGAAGAAGACAGACTTTTTAGCGTGTATATTATCATTATACACGCCCAATAGCTGAGAGTGTTCTAATTCATTGCTGAATGAATGAGGCATAGTTGCTAGAGTAGCTACTGTTTTTCAAAGTCTGCCATCCTTCCAGAGTGCTCAATCAGGGTATGATAGTGTAAATATATATATATATATATATATATATATAAAAGAAAAAAACATTTTTCATTAAAATTTGACTAAATATCCTTACTACTTTAAATGGACATTCAAAAAATACCTTAAAACCCCACCTTTTTGGCATTAAATAACCCACAGAGGTTGATATGCCATTAAACAAAACTCAAACATGAACGCAAACACAAGAAATTTCAACTAATCTTTTTGATGCTACATATAAATGTCTTTTTTGTTTTGATTTCTCTAAAATTTCATCAGAGCTCACATGTTCAGTCCATATTCTCACCATCCTTCTGTAGAGCCAAATTTCTGTTGCCTCTTGTCTGTTCTCCATCTGTGATGAAATGGTTTAGCATTTACTGCCATATAAGTGTATCAATATTGCATAACAGTTCAGCACTCTTTTCTGTGTTGGTGGTGAAAATTGTCTGTTTCTTAATGCTTTGTTTAGCTTTTGGAAGGCATCTTGTTATCCTTATAGATTTTAGTATTTCAGTGTTGCAGTTTCCAACCACTGTTAAAGCACTTTCTAGATATTTAAATATGGACTTCAATTTACCCTATGCCTTGTTTGTCTTAACATTTCTCCTCTTGGTATCTCTTCCAAACCCTGTTCCACCATCCACTTGCTCAAGCTCATCAAGTATGTCTTGTGCTGCTTTCCTCTTTCTCTCTTTCCCTCTATCCTTCTATTAGATTCTCCAAGCACTCCTTCCTCATTCTTCTTCTTTATGACCCATGTCTGTTCAGAATGTAGGCGATCATGGACTTCCACTTGCCCCTATCCCTTGCTTGTCACTCTTACCATTTTCCTCTTGGTATCACTCCCAAACCCTGCTCTGCCATCCACTTGCTCAAGCCCATCAAGTTTGTCATGTACTGCTTTTCCCTGTCTCTCTTTCCCTCTATCCTTCCTGTGAGTATTAGATTCTCCAAGCACTCCTTCCTCATTCTTCTTCTTTATGTGCCATGTCTCTTCAGAATATAAGCAATCATGGACTTCCACTTGCCCCTATCCCTTGCTTGTCACTCTTAACATTTTTCCTCTTGGTATCACTCCCAAACCCTGCTCTGCCATCCACTTGCTCAAGCCCATCAAGTTTGTCATGTACTGCTTTTCCCTGTCTCTCTTTCCCTCTATCCTTCCTGTGAGTATTAGATTCTCCAAGCACTCCTTCCTCATTCTTCTTCTTTATGTGCCATGTCTCTTCAGAATATAAGCAATCATGGACTTCCACTTGCCCCTATCCCTTGCTTGTCACTCTTAACATTTTTCCTCTTGGTATCACTCCCAAACCCTGCTCTGCCATCCACTTGCTCAAGCCCATCAAGTTTGTCATGTACTGCTTTTCCCTGTCTCTCTTTCCCTCTATCCTTCCTGTGAGTATTAGATTCTCCAAGCACTCCTTCCTCATTCTTCTTCTTTATGTGCCATGTCTCTTCAGAATATAAGCAATCATGGACTTCCACTTGCCCCTATCCCTTGCTTGTCACTCTTAACATTTTTCCTCTTGGTATCACTCCCAAACCCTGCTCTGCCATCCACTTGCTCAAGCCCATCAAGTTTGTCTCACTTTCTTTCCCTCTATCCATCTTATGAGTATCACATTCTCCAAGCTCTCCCTCCTCATTACATGTTTCAGAAATCTCAGCTGTCTCTTCCTGAGGCTAATTATGTTTCCTTTTAGTTGGCATCCTCTCCAAAACCTCATTGTTGCTCACATATTTGGTACATGGTATTTTCAGCATCTTTCTGTAGAACTGCATTTCTGTTTCTTGGGATCTCTTCTACATCTTTGAGGAGATTGTCCAGGTTTTGCTGCCATGTAGAAGAACAGATATCATGTAACAGTTCAGTACTCTTCTTTATTTTCAATGAAATTTTCCTGTCTCACAACACTCCGCTTAGCTTTTGAAATGCGTCCTTGGCCATGCCAATGTCCTTTCAGATCTCTGTGTTGCACTTTCCCTCCTTTGTTAGAATACTTCCTAGCTATTGAAATTTCTGCACCTGTTTGATTTCAGTCTCCCCAACCTGTAGTTGGTATTTTAGGGTCCTCTTTAATATCAGTCAGTTAAGTGCCATCTCTAACATATTCTTGGGCAATCATGTTTTGAAAGAGAAATGATTAACTTGGCAGAAAATTTTCCCACAGTAGTTTGCCATTACTTTCTGTGGTACACTGGTTGCCAACCAAGGCTGTAGAACCTAATCTGTCCTGTTATTTAACCCATAGCTGGAGGGAGAAGAGACAAATTAATACCTTTTCCAAAGGTATTTGTGTGTAAGTAAATGCAACAAATTCAACTGAAATTAGAACTCTGTTCTTCCGATTTCTCATTTTAAACTAATATCTACTGCAATATAATACGCATTTTATTCAATATAACAATCTTAAAATAACTAATAAAATAGGAAAAAAAATAAACCAGGATAGAATTTTTTATGATGCGGTTTATTGATTAAAAAGCCGGTACAATTTTTTTTTTGTCTGCAAATGCAAAACAAACCTCATTAAAACTAAACAAAAAGAAAACATTTTCACTGATACATAAAAAAACAAAATTCACCATTATGTTTACATAATAGTAAAAACTGCAGGATACTATTAATTGACATTATTGTGAATAAAGTGGATGATGGTTTATAGATGGAAATAATATCTGAAGGAAAAGTCATAATTATAAATTTATAGAAAAAAATAAGATAGTCAACCTGTAAATATTATAGAAATTTGTCTAAGTGAAATCTTACATCAGAGAAGTAAAAGCACAAAACAAACTTATTACATTAAATTGGCTAATTGGCAAAAATAGGGAATAGAACTGGTTCTCAACTTTTTCTGTTCATTGTACCTTTTTCACCAAATGTCATCCCCCTCTTTCTGAGATTGTCCAACTCAAAAGGTGCATTCAAAATAATATGCATATATTACTGAAAATCATAATTCTTTTCCACATCAGTGCATTTACAAGGATTATTTTCATAGAGGATTTTTACAAATTTTTATTTATTTTTTACACTGTTAGTTCCAATCCTTGTTGAAATCGTTATTTACCCTGGTCTCCCCACTGAGATGGCATGTGACACGAGATCAGGTTTAACATGGTGAACCCGAGCTCGTACATCTGGACCAAAGGCAAAAATTGCCATGCCCCTTTCTATTTATTTCTGAGATGAGTAATTTTCAATAACCTTGGAATTATTTTGAACTTTTGTTCTCATCCTGGTTGATATAGGTGTTATAATTGACACAACGTTTCGATCAAGTACCTTCTGGTCATCATCAGGTGTTCATAGATTGGCTGTGGAATATCTCGTTGATTATAGCAAAATATCCTGTGAAATCAATTATTATTCTTTCATGTTGATGACCAGAGGGTACTTGGTTGAAACGTTGTGTCTATTACAACACCTATATCACTCAAGATGAGAACAAACATTCAAAATAATTCCAAGGTTATTGAAATTTACTCATCTCAGAAATAAATACAAATGATGATAAGTGGCACAAACCCACTAACATAATCCAGTTGTCAAAATTAATTTGATACTGAATATAAAAGGCTCCAAAAATACACCATTAATAGTGGATATAGTTGTTGGTTATACATGTGTTAGTATCATAAGTTCAATCCTTGAACTTGGTAGTGAGAGTACCAAATTCCAAAATGGAAAAAACAATAATTGATTTCACAAGATATTTTGCAATAATCAACGAGATATTTCACATCAGCCAATCTATGGACACCAGAGGGTCCTTGGTCAAAATGTTGTGTCTATTGTAACACCTATATCAACCAAGATAAGAACAAAAGTTTGAAATAATTCCAAGATTATTGCCAATCCCCTTGTTGGAATGAATAATTGTCGGGCAAGGACAAAAAGAAAGTGGGGTGGGGCTAGTCAACACTTTCTATCCTAGACCTAGCTAATCAGATTCACAGTTCATTCACTTGTTACAATTTGCTCATTTACCACAAGAACTCATCCATCACCATTTACTCCTATATACCACATATTCACAGTGTATCTAAAAAGGATAAACCCCTGACATAAAAAATTTTCTTTTATATACACTTGTTCTTTCCTTTACTTTTTTCATTTCTTTTTGTAATTTTTGACAGAAATATAACATGGCTCACTGGATAAAAGCATCGGTTGAATCCAGTGACTTGACCCAAAGAGTTATGAGTTCAGTACCTGGCTACATCAGAGGTGAACAAAAAACAAACAAACTTAGAGATTTGAGTTAAATGGTGATGACTGAGATATCTGGAAGTAGCATGATTCATGGAACAAGAACTACCCACAGTGAACGAAATAAAGAGTTCAGTTCAAAATTCCAATCACCTGATGAAGGTCAGAGTATACAACAGTCAAAACATTGCGAATATAGCAACAAAATGGGGACAATGAGGAATGTAAATAATTACAATACCTCATTTCAGAAATATAGACAAATATTAAACTTCATTTATTACTATTTTATAATGCGGTAGTTGTGATGTGGTATGGATATCTACAGTGGAGGTATTGACATTATTCATAATATTCATATCATATGTTATTGGTCCTGACCTGACATCTCAGCTTCAGTCACTTCTCCATCACCATAACATCATCTCAATGCTTATTTTCTATAAATATTTTAATAGTGATTGTTCTGATGAACTTTCACTTTCTGTTTTAACTAGACTTTATAAATTTAACTTCTTTTATGTGCCCTGTTCCTTCAGGATGTAGGCAATCATGGTTCTCCATGTCTGCCTATCCTTTGTGGCTCTTAGTATGTTTGCTCCTGTTACACCTCACAACCCCCGTTCCATCTTCCACCTGATCAGGCCCTGCAAATATGTTATTCGCTGCCTTCCTATGTTTTTTTTTTTCCTTCTATCTGGCTCGTCAATATCAGGTTCTCCAAGTTCTCTTTCCTCATTGCATGTCCCAGGAACTTCAGTTGTCTCTTCCTGATGCTCAATATTAATTTCCTTTTTGTTGCCATTCTTTCCAACACCTCATCGTTGCTTGCATGCTCAGTCCACGATATCCGCAGCATCCTTCTGTAGAACCACATTTCTGCCGCTTAAAGTTTTGTCCTCATTTTCGATGATATTGTCCAGCATTCACTGCTGTATTGAAGAACTGACATCACATAGCAATCCAGCACTCTTTTCTTTGTTTCTAATGAAATTTTCTTGTGTGTTAGTACTTTACTCAGCTTTTGGAATGCGTCCTTTGCCATGCCAATTCGCTTTCGGATCTTTGTGTTGCACCTTCCATCACCTGTTAGAACACTCCCTAGTTATTTACATTTTTGTACTTGCTTGATTCTGGTACAGTACTAAATTAGCAGCAAGGTTTCATTATTTTACAATTGAAATGGCTGAATGTAACTATTGATCCATGGATTGAATATTGCTGCCACATCTGGTCTGGTGCTCCTGCTATAGATTTAAAGATTCTTGATAAAATCAAGTTGTTGCTTCTCTGTGCCTCTTCTAGAAATACTTTCATGTTAATTGTTCCAAGTTTCCTCTTCATTACCCAGACTTTATGAATTTAAGCACAGTACTAGATTGGCAGGTAGGTCTCATCATTTTGAAATTGTTAGTTCTAACACTTTCTATGCTCACAGTTTCTTTTCTTGCATGTGGAACTCTCTTCAGAGTTTTTGCTTTCCAGTCAACATTACGCTTTAAAAATTCAAATGTAATAGTAATTGTTATATTCTGTCTTAATTTCTGTTCTTTTATTGTTCTCTCTTTATAATGTTTTTTTCTTTCATATTTTCTTTCACTCTTTGCTTCTTATTGGCTTTATTGCCTTGCTTGGTGTGAAATGATTGAAAAAATATGGTTTTCAAAGCAACAGCATAGAACAAAAGTAAATACAAGACTGGTTGAAATTTTATAAAATATTTTTTCTATAAAATAAAAAATATAAATTTCATTGTAGAAAATGTATGCCTTTTTTTCATTTTTTTTTTTTTAAACTCAGTCAATTAGGTAGGTATTGTGTAGTAGGATATCTTCTCCAGGATTTCATAACAAACACTTCTGTTTCGTGTCCCTTTAGAGTGTGGGTGATCATGACTTTCCACAAGGTTTGGACCTGTGTTGTTTAGGTATATCTATTCATGTCACTTGTTATGAGTCTCGTAACCCATTAGGTTCATTGGGTCACAACATATACCACAGCTGTAATAACAGTGGTGTTTTTAAGGCAAAATAGCCTAAGAGCCCACCCATCTTCAGGCTAGTTTTGAATTCAGAATTTTCCTTCTCCTACACTGGTTACCACCTCAATGCAAGAGAGCCCAGCCACCTCAACTATTTAACCTTTCACCATTTGGAAGAAGAGGATTCATACCTTTCTTTAGGATCAGTCAGTCAGTTAAGTGTCAAATGTGATACATGCCTGGGCAATCATGTCTTGAAAGAAACATGACTGACTGGGCAGAAAATTTTTTCGCAGTAGGTTGCCATTACTTTCTGTGGTAGCCTGGTTGCCAGCCAAGGCTACAGGACCCATTTTGTCCTGTTATTTGTCCTATAACTGAATATTTTTCTCAATGGTATTTGCATGTAAGTGAATGCAACAAACTTAACTGGGATTCGAACTTGGTTCTCCAATTTCTTATTCTGCACCAATATCCACTGCTCCACAATGCAAAGAGTTCAAATTTCAGTCAAATTTGTTGCATTCACTTATGTGCAAATCCGTCTCTTCCCTTCAGATATGGGTTAAATAACAGGACAGATTGGGTTCTATAGTCTTGTTTGGCAACCAGTCTACCACAGAAAGTAATGGCAACCTACTGCAGGTAACATTTGCCCAGTCAGTCATGTCTCTTTTGAGATATGATTGCCCAAGTGTGTATCATGTATGGTACGTACTTGACTGACTTCCTTAGGATATTTGTGTAAAAGTGAGCATAACAAACATGATCAGAATTTGAAAACTTAAAAAAAAAATTTCCTCTTCATTGACTGTCAAATATATAATTATTGAACTTGTTTTTAAAATACTTTTTTATATACATTTAAAAAAATAATGTTTTTTTCATTTAACTGGTTTATTTCTTGAACAAAAGATATCAGCAGCTACAACAAACTGTTTGAATTAAACAAAATTAATCTTGACTTAGAGATAAATCAGGGCTTAGTGTCATAGATTTTGACAGCTGAAATGTCCAGGCATGTCCTGACAATCGTCTCTTATGAATGTATCTGAATAAGCTAAACTTTAACTGAGTAATGTGCAATCTCTGCTTTCTAGATTATCCTGAAATCCATTGGATCAGTTGCGTACAAATATAGACCAATAGAAAACATAGCAAATGGAAGCTGGAAAATCCTTAGCCATATTTTGCAGATAACTAAGTGTAGAACTGAGTCATGTTCACAGTTTATAAAATCTACCTATAGCCAACCTTTTACTGAACATGTTTGCTCTAGTATAGACTTGTATCAAGTTAAAGACTTGATTTAAGATAATCTATCATTTGTTTGTCTTAATCAATCATGATAATCACAATAATAATGTAATATAGTTTAATAAGAATTATTGTGATTATAAAGTTAATGAAAGGTTGCTGTCATAGTTTAAAAGACATGATTGCATAAGCTCTGTGTGAAAAGTTGTCTGGACAATTGACTTGTTTCTTTGCTTTTGTCTCTCTTTTTTTTCTTTTTTTTTTCAAGCCATCAGAGTTAAAATGTTTTAGAATATGCTTATATCCCAGAGTGCTATTTCCACTTCTACAATGCAGCAGCTCTGCAGCAAGAGGCTAGTGTTAATACTTGATACTCTAATGCAGTTGTTCCCAAATTTTTTTTCTCTAGGCCACATTTTCAGAATGAAAATTTGCTTGTACCATTTCCAAATTTTATGTGATAAAAATACATTTAAAAATAAAATCAGAGGTTTACATAGAGATAACTTCGGATTTGGAGTCATAACATTATCATTGATAACTCTCTACTCCAATTTGCGAACCCTAGTTACTATATTCTTAATACTTGATATAATATATAAATATCACACTGATAGTCTAAATTTATTTATAAATGGAACTTTGTCTGTGTGTGTGTGTGTCTGTGTGCGTGTGTGTGTGTGTCCATTACCTATAGACTCCGAAACGGCTGAACCGATTTCCTTGAAAATTTACACAGTTGTACTATGGGTGTTCTTAGCTAGGTTTTGTGTCGAGGTATCCCCAATAAATATTGAAAATTGATAATCTAAAAAATCAGGTTATAGAAGGAATGGTCAGATTTTAATCAAATTTGATACACTCATAGACAAAGACATGGGAAACAATATTCAGAAGTTTCAAGGTTGCAGTTCTTACAATCATGCAGAAAATCGATTATATATATATATATATATATATATATATATAAAAGGCAAGATGTTTGTGTGTGTGTGTCTGTTTATCTGTCTGTATGTCCTTTATACAAATCCACAATTTTTTATCCGATTCTCACCAAACTTCACACAAATATTCTTTAGGCTGAGTCTGAGCTCTAAGACCATGGATTAGTTTTAAAGCTTTCATTACACCCGAGCAATGCCGAGCTATACTGCTAGTTATTTATAATTATTACAAGTAATCCATAATAATAATTTAAATTTTGAAATCATATTTATTTTTGCCATATGAATTTTCTGAAACTGTTTCTAAATCTTTCTTTCAATCATTCCACCTCACCTGCTATCCTCCTCTGTCACAGCTATGAGGCACACTATACCATGTGGGAACTACTGCTCTAGAGGGGGAAATGCCATGGGAGCTTCAGCAGTTTTGTCTATAATATCATATATGCCTGAAGATTGCATAAATCACTTCATAATCAAGCAAGAACAAGCATTAAGGCAGATAGGACCTTGCTTGACTATGAAACTCTTCATAGCTGAATGGTAAAAAGCATGTCAGATCACATGACAGTTTCATCTGCAATGCAGGATGTACATTAAAATTTTGCTGGAGAGTGCATTTTTCTTTAATAAAATTACTTAAACATTCAGGCTGGTAGACAAAATAAAATACTGTTTGAAATAAACAGGACATCTATTAAAATATGGGTATCCGCTAAATATAACATCTGAAGTCATAAAAGTATGTTGGATTAATAACTAAAAATCCATTAATTGTTTGGAAATCGCTTTATGTTTTGAATACAAAACTAAACCATTATGGAATATATATTTGTAAAAATTTCAGATAGAGTATATCTATAAAGATCCACCCCCCATATATATATATATATATATATACTGTCCTTTATTTGAAAATGTTTAACTCAAAGTTATCTTATCATCTGGTTTGTAAATACAACCTTCTAACCATAACATCCACATTCAAAATGAACATTGTATATCTGACTCCCTCTCTCAACAACAAAATTTATTTTTTCTTCCCCTTTCCCCTTTCCCACAACTATTCCTTCCATTTGGATAAATCTAACCCATTCATTTTTGTAAAAATTTGACCCGATGAGTTGAATATTTTAAAAAAATATTCATGAAATAAATTATCACCAATGGATTTATAAATTTCTCCAATTTATTATTAAATTTATTTTTATTATAATACTTTGTTAATTTCTAACATTGACTTTTCATTGGATTATGATCTCCTGTGGAATTAACCTTACAAATTACCAAGGATACTACTTAATATATATATATATATATATATATATATATATATATATATATATATATATTAAGTAGTATCCTTGGTAATATATATATATATATATATATATATATACACACACATAGAATTAATAGGCAAGTTAAAGTCAACAAAATGATAACAATATTGTCAATAAGATTAATGATATTTATTAGAAGAGAATTTTGGGACATGCCTGTGTCTTTTTTCAATGAGACGAGAAATAAAGAAGTGGCGCTCACTCTACCTTGGAATGTTGTCGATTTTTGTTTTTGCTTTTGCTTTAGCCACGTGTTGTATTACTGTAAGAAATTTGATCTTGGCCTTGTAGTTTATCAGGATTAGGGTTGTGGAGGGTTTGTAGAAGGCTCTTTGTGGAAACTGTATTCTCTGAGCAAACCTAAATACCTGCTTAATGTATTAATATGCGATTCTATTTTAAAAATGTATTTTAACTCTGATTTTTTATGTCTTTCTTGTTAACTCTTAAATGGAGACACTAAAAGTACACATCTGAATTATTTTTTTAAAAATTATTTTCATAGAGGTTAATCAATTCTTAAATGCTACAATCAGTTTATGTACAGATCACTAGGGAGCATAAGACATGATTTAAAAATGCAGGGAAATTTCAGGGTAAGCTTATTCTAAAGTATAAAACGCTTCTGATTTTAGAGCATGACTAAAATTTGTGAAAAAAGAATAGAAAAATGAAAAAAATGAGATTTTTTGTTTGTTTACTTCTGTGATTCATAAGCATTACAAAAATGTAATAATAACAGTTGGAATATAAAACCACTAAATTTCAATACACATTGAGAAGATAAATCAAAATTAAATTTAATAAATAATATCTTGTTTGTTTGTTATTAATTATGAATGACTCATTTCCCTTTGTTAAAATATGCAATTAGATATTATTTTTAGTAAACAAAAATAAATTAAAGTTGACCTGATTTTGTCTGTTCTGAGTCCTTTAAACACAATTTTGATTGTAAAAAAATGAAAAAAACCTGCATCTTATACACAGTGTTAAGTTTGTGTGTGTGTGTATATATTTATATATATTTAGTGTATCGAGGCAGCAAATAATTTTCTAAACATATGCTGTTAAATATAAGAGACAATGAATGTCTATTATGTTTAATCATGAGCCGTTCTAAATGTCGCATTTTGGCTTTAATTTCAGTTGAAAATAAAGACAAAAATTCTCCAACATTTGGATAATTTTTTATTAATTTGGTTCTAAGCTTTCGGCTCACATGAGCCATCTTCAGAGAGGTTATTAAGACGGTAACACAATAACATCCACCATTAGCAACAATTTTATTAGTTACCAAAAATAACAAATGCAGTTCGCAAATTTGCAAAATTTCATACACACAGTAAAAAGAACCTTCAGATATTGGAGGCCATGTACAACAACCCACACTTTATAAAATCATGTTTAAATCTGGTCATAACATATTACATTGCATTTGAATACATGGTTCTGTTGTCATTTCGTGCTATCACGCAGTCTGATGTCATAGAACCACATTGCAAATTTGCGATTGACTAACAAAAATGTGTAATGAATTTTGTTATTATTTGGATACATAGGCAATGATGAGAAAGAACATGTCAAAATGTGTATTATGGAATGTTATGGCTATTACTGCTGGGTTAGTTCTTTCGCCTAAACATCCAAAACTTGTTGAATGGCTTTTGCCGCTGAAATGAATAGGCAAAGAGAAAAGGAAAGATACAGAGACACTAGTGGGACAGTTTGGACACTGATTTTATTTTTGGTTCCAACGACCTCTTGTTGGGGAAATTCCTTTCCGAACAGTTTGGCACATCTTTACCATCCAAAGTCCAATAGAGAAAGAGATAGAGTTTTATTTTTGGCACCAGGAGGCCTCTCTTTTTGCGCATACGTCAATTGTCTTTCCTGTCAGAGGACTCCTGGGAGATTTTTATGTTTATTTTATTTCTTACTTTTATTTCATTTTGTATTTTTATTTTGTAGTTTTTATTTTATTTTGTATTTTTATTTTATTTAGTGTTTTTTATTTTATTTTGTATTTTTATTTTATTTCGTACTCTTCTTTTATTTTGTATTTTTGTTTTATTTAGTGTTTTTTAATTTTATTTTGTATTTTTATTTTATTTCGTACTTTAATTTGATTTTGTATTTTTATTTTGTAGTTTTTATTTTATTTTGTATTTTTATTTTATTTAGTGTTTTTTATTTTATTTTGTATTTTTATTTAATTCCTACAGTATATTTGCAGTTACATCTGAACAGGTATTTATAATATAGAAAGCAATATAGATTTGTTTTTTGAACATGTTACTTCCTAAAATGGATGTGTGTTGTGGTGCAATGTGGTGCTCGGAACGAGAAATCGTAGAGCTGAGTTCGAATTCTAGTTGAATCCATTGCATTCACTTAAGTGCAAATACCCTTTGGAAAGGTATTAATCCGTCTATTCCTTCCAGTTATGGGTTAAATAACAGGACAGATTGGGTTCTATAGCCTTGGCTGGCAACCAGTCTACCACAGAAAGCAATGGCAACCTACTGAGGGATAATCTTCTGCCCAGTCAGTCATGTCTCTTTCGAGACATGATCACCCAAGCGTGTTTCATGTATGGCACTTAAATGACTGAATGAAGATAACAGTTGGAAACATAAGTAAAGCTTCTACTGGGCAAAAAGTGGGGGATCAGTTTTCTATTGTTATTAAGTAATAAACTGATCCCCCACTTATTACTACTTATTAATACAATCTGTCTCTTCTCCCTTCAGCTATAGTTTAAAGAGCAGGATAGAAAATCTTCTGCCCAGTCAGTCATGTCTCTTTCGAGACATGATCGCCCAAGCGTGTATCATGTATGGCACTTAACTGACTGTCTGACTAGACTGGCGTTGTGATTACGCCAATGCCTGCTGACCATTACACCACGGCAATGTGCTCAAAGCCCATCATATATAATATGAAAAAATCTTCAGAAAATTGTTCATCTGCTTCGCGAATGTTTATTTACTTTTTGTTAATTTTTGTTAATTTTTAATGGCACTTAACTGACTTCCTAAAAGGACGTGCATAGTTGTGTAATGGCTATCAGCTTGAAAAGGGAAATGAAAAATCAAGTCAATTCCAGTCATGTTCATTACTGCATTCACTTATGCACAAATACCCTTATGAAAGGTATGAATCAAACTCTGTGGGTTGAATATCAGGACTGATTGGAACTGATAGCTTTGGTTGGTAACTAGTCCAAAGCAGAAAGTCCAACCTACTGTGGTAAATCTTCTGCGTAGAACCAAAAGAGACATGATTGGCCAAGCGTGTATCAGGTATGGTACCTAACTGACTGACTTCCAAAAAAATACTTTTGATTTCTTAATCTAGATTGTAAACAGCAGGAAATAATTTGTCGTCTTTAAGTATCAGTGGAAAAATGTCCCACCCTGAGATCCAAATTTCTGCTGATCAACTTGGATGAATCATTTTACAAATTCAAGAGTAAGACTTGATGTTTGCAATGATCATGACAATAAAATATGTGATCTCAGTATGTCCCTATGTATCAATCTTTCTATCCACCTGTCTATTCTACCTAACTCAGTATGTTACTTTGTCTCTCTCTCTTGGTGTGTTCCTCTTTCTTTCTCTCAGCTTGTTCCTCTCACTCTCTCTCAGCATGTTACTCTCTCTCAGTGTGTTCCCCTTTCTCTCACTCTAAGTCTTGGCATGTTCCCCCATCTTTCTGTCTCAGTTTGTTTTTCTCTCTCTCTCTTGAACTTTTCACGTGTTCCTCTCTCTTTAATGATGTTTCTCTTTTAGCATGTTCTTCTTTCTCACTCTCTCAATGTGTTCCCCTCTCTCTATATGCAACCCCTCACACACTTTGTTTCTCTTAGTGTGTTCCTCTCTCTAAATCTACACATGTCTGTTTATCCTAGTTTTACCATGTCAGTCTATTCATATCTGTGTATGTGTGCATGCCAATGTGGTGTGTATCTTTATCTGTAACTGTATATGTGTGTCTTCATTTACTTTTATATAAGGCTGGTAGTCTAATATTCACATGTAGATATAGAATATTGAGCAACGCACGGCAGAACTAATGACCATCAGTCCCAGATTATAACCTTTAGTATTGCTTAACACAACACTTAAAGCCGATACAAGCTAAACTATAAATGTGAATCAATATGAGATAATCCTTGTCGCAATTATTTGTATTTTATAGCAATTTAGACAATTTAGCAGCTTGCATTAGGAATTTGGGATTTAAGACAGAATGTGGATCAAGGATATAGAAATCTTGAAAGGCATTAAGCAAATAAAGGTCATTTCACTCAGTTTAATAGATGACTATATTTAAAACCATCTTTAACATGTTGACCCAATTATGTTTACTTCTATTCACTGAAGACTTTACAAGGAAGGTTTTATAATTTTTAAAATTGGCCTAAGACACCATATTTCAACAATATCTAAACTTATTTATAAATGGAACTGTGCGTGTGTGTGTGTGTGTGTGTGTGTGTGTGTGTGTCCATTGCCTATAGACTCCAAAACGGCTGAACTGATTTTCTTGAAAATTTACACAGTTGTATTATAAGCGTCTGCGAGTGTTCTTAGCTAGGTTTTGTGTCGAGGTACCCCCGATAAATATTGAAAATTGATAATCGAAAAAATCGGGTTATAGAAAGAGTGGTATGATTTTAATCAAATTTGATACACTCATAGACAAAGACATAAGAAATGATATTCAGAAGTTTCAAGGTTGCAGTTCTTACAATAGTACAGAAAATCAATAATATATATATATATAAAAGGCAAGATGTTTGTGTGTGTGTCTGTTTATCTGTCTGTATGTCCTTTATACAAATCCACAATTTTTTATCCGATTCTCACCAAACTTCACACAAATATTCTTTAGGCTGAGTCTGAGCTCTAAGACCATGGATTAGTTTTAAAGCTTTCATTACACTCAAGCAATGCCGAGCTATACTGCTAGTTTTTACTAAGTTCTTTTATGACAATTTGAGTCAAATTAGTGTGCACATTGTTTTATGTTGCCTATGTAACCTAAGAGGATGCATGTTGTGGTGCAGTGAATATTGGCTCGGAACAAGAAATCGGAGAGCTGAGTTCAAATTCCAGTTGATATTTGTTGCATTCACTTATGGACTAATACCCTTGGGAAAGGTATGAATCCGTCACTTCTCCCTCCAGCTATCAGTTAAATAGCAGGACAGATTGGATTTTATAGCCTTTGTTGGTAACCCAGTCTACCGCAGACAGTAATGGCAACCTACTTTGGGACAATTTTCTGTTCAGTCAGTCATGTCTCTTTTGAGACATGATCACCGAAGCGTGTATCATGTTTGGCACTTGACTGACTGATTATTTATTATGATTTTTATCACAATAATCTGGGTCAATATACTCTTCATTATTACAATTATTGTTTTATTTTGTTCTTTTTTTGTTTTGTTTTTACTAGTTTTACTCAATTTCATTATTGTTGCTGCTTATCCAAACACTGATATGATCTATTCTTCATTATTTTAAATATGTTTTTATTAGTTTTATTCCATCTTATTATTGTTGCTTTTATATCAATACTTAGTCAATATACTCTTCATTATTAACATTATTTTATTACTGGTTTTATTCCTTATTTTTATTGTTGATTCCAACACTATAGATCAATTCACATTTCTTACTATTGTTTTATATTTTTCTTTTTTTAGTATTACTTTTAATCTCTGTGGTATGCTCCATTTCCCTCATATTTATGGATCTGTCCAGAATATATATATTCAGGAGAACTCGGCTTGTATTCAGAGTTCATTAAATCTTACATTTAAGCCAAAACAAATTGTCTCTAACAATTCTACTACAATACCAATACTCTGAGTCCTTACGGGCCTCATTATTATTAGTCATGCTCTTATTATTGTTGATTTTTTATGATACTCTTGTTAAGCACATTATTTAATATTACTATTTTATTCTAAGTTTTCCTCTTTGCTGTTGTTTTTTGTATGTATTTTTTGTGTCTAATACTATATAGAGGTAACCCTTTTCTATGTAGTTAACTTTTCTGTTGTAGTAAAAATTTGAAGCTTGATAACTAAAACTAAAGATATATTCAATGGGGAATTAAAAATTATTTGTCAGTTTTGGAGGCTTTTTTTTCTTCTGAGAAATGAATCTTTATATACACATGTTCTTTTTATTTTGTGTGTGTGTGTGTGTGTGTGTGTGTGTGTGTATTACACATCAATATTTATTTTTGACAGTACATTTAAACAAGTAAGATAATAATTTACATTATTTACATCATTTGGACTATTGTCCTAATCTTTATCTTTATTGACATATTCAAGATATTACTGTGACATTAGGTTCCTAAGTCCCAAAAATTCAAGGACACATGGCACAGTGGATAAAAGCATTTGTTGATTGATACAAATGTGACATGACCCAATCAGTTGTGAATTCAATACATGGCCACACAGATAACAAAATTTTGAAGAGTTAATTTATAAAGGGGAGTTAACTAAAAAATGAGATATCCAAGTTTACATGGATACCTAATCTGTCCTGCTATTTAACCCATAGCTGGAGGGAGAAGTGACAGATTAATACCTTTCCCAAGAGTATTTGTGTGTAAGTGAATTCAATGACTTCAACTGGAATTTGAATTCAGCTCTTCAATTTCTCACTCTGAACCAATATCCACTGTCCCACAATGCACATCCCTTGGCAGATACGCAACTAATATAAAGGAAATTATTCACACATCTACACAAATGAGAATTAAAATGTGTAGAGATTTGTCCAGTCAGTAAAAACCTGAGCAAGGGTCTTAGCTTATATTCACATGTCACTGGGTGCACCAGAAAATATTTGACATTAAATAACCCTGCAAGACTTGACATGTTGTAAAATCAACCAACCAACACCATGGCTTGACAGATTAATTTGATAACTCATCTAGTATACTAATAAAGAATTGTGAAACAAATGTTTCTTTTCCTTCAAATGATTTTAGTAGTGATTAGTTTCATTTACCCGGCACTTGGTATGGACCTATAGAAATTCAAAACCCCAGTCTCATCTATCTAAATCTAAATCTAAACTTATTTATAAATGGAACTGTGTGAGTGTGTGTGTGTGTGTGTGTGTGTGTGTGTGTGTGTGTGTGTGTGTGTGTGTGTGTGTGTGTGTGTATTTGTTACCTATAGACTCCGGAACGACTGAACCGATTTCCTTGAAAATTTACACAGTTGTACTATAAGCATCTGTGAGTGTTCTTAGCTAGGTTTTGTGTCGAGGTACACCCGATAAATATTGATAATCGAAAAAATCTGGTTATAGAAGGAATGGTTCGATTTTAATCAAATTTGATACACTCATAGGCAAAGACATAAGAAATGATATTCAGAAGTTTCAAGGTTGCAGTTCTTACAATAGTGCAGAAAATCAATAATATATATATATAAAAGGCAAGATACCGGGTCTGATCAAAATCAGTTTTTCAGCCCTTTTATTTTAGTTTTTGCTTCGGGTTTGGCTCTAAGTAGGTATAATTGTAGTTCATAGTCTCAGCCATGGTACCATTTTCTCAGAGGACTTATTTAGCCTTCAAAATTTAGTTTACGACGAAAAAAACTTATTTGATATCGAGACCAGGAAATCAAAATTTGACTAACATCCATTCATTTTTCTTTCAGTCTACGGTTTCGCTTTAACTGGAAATAACTATTGCTTTTTAGTCTTTAATGCCAATGTCCGATTAGTTTTAAAGCTTTCATTACACCTGAGCAATGACAGACTATACTGCTAGTTCTCTATAACTAGATTACACCTAACATGTAGCCATGCAAACTGCATATGGATGATGTCTTTGTTTAAGAAAGACTAAGATTATTTTATTTTTTTCACTATTCACTAACTGAAATTAGACTATTTACATTCAGTCTATTGTCCTCATCTTTGTTGTTATTATCACAATGTTTTGCGTGTTATGCCAGTCGACCTTCATCAGGGGTCTAGGTAACTGTTATGAGACCGATACTTACCTACATCATGGACTCTTCCAGTACTATATTACTACGTGAATGGTAGTATTATAGGAGTAGCACCAGTAGTGTGCAGCATACGACTACCAATATCGGACACCACGAATAGTAAGCTCCGCTTACTCTTACACTATTCTTTGTAACCTTTCTGTTTAATATATCTTTCTTTATCTCTAACCCATGTTCTGTGTTTTCCTTCCGTGGCCCCCACTTTGGGTCCACATCAGTGGCGACAGAGGATTCGAGACATGCACCCATGCTGAAACCCCAAAGCCCCAGTTCCACATCAGTAGCGACAGAGGACTCATTTAACCCCACTGGTTCCCACATCAGTGTTGAACTAGAATTTGAGCTGGCATTACTACATCAGCAAACGAAATGCAATACACAGCTAACTTTTACAAATAATATTCAAGATTACTCAAGTATAAGCAAACAATAAATGAGCAACCAAGTATCGAGAATGACTGCTTACAAAAAACCCAGCTTGTGCACAAAACAAACTGATAAACTTAAGAGCTCAAAGTACTATGTTTGACTCAAGTTTGAAAAAACTATTCACCAAGTTGTGAATTCAGCAAAATATTTAAAGTTTTATGGAATTGATTTGAATTCCTACAAATCTCATGCATAAAGTTACCCTCCCTTCAAATTCACCGAGGTGAGTTTTTCTAAAAAAAAAAAGTAAGTTCTCCCAAAAGAAGAAGGAAAAAAAATCCAGTGCATTTATTTATTTATTTTTGTCAACAATTACAAAAGTCCCCCCGGCGAAGGAAAGAAAAGAGAACAAAAAACCCTGCTTAATTGCAAATACTTATGCAAATGAGCTATTGAGCGCCTACCAAGAAATAATTCTATTTTTTTTCTCCTTTTCCTTGCTGAAATTTTTTTTTTTTTTTTGGCTAGAGAAAAAAAAAAAAGTGTGGAGAAAATTTAAATGGTCACATTGAAATTAAAGGGAACAACGGTATCTCGAAAGATCCAAACCAATAAGTAGTTCTTCTTAATTTTATTAATTGTCTGTCCATTTTTTTATTTACAAAAGAGAAAAAACATCAGTCTAGATTTTCTTGTGTGCCCTCCCCTTGGCACATGGGTTTTCAAAGCAACAGTAATTTTTCTTATTTTTTTCTGTTTTGTGTGATCTATCATCTCTTTATTCTACATATTATGAAATCGCTGTCATTTTTTTTTTATCTAAATCTGGAAGAATTCCAAAAAATAATTGTCTAAATGTTAAAGGTCCAGATGGACCACCAACAAAAATCAGATGAAAGACAGCTGAAATTGGAAGAAAGATTCCTCAAATTACAGTTGAACCAACAAACAGAACAGAAACTTCAACAACAAAAAAGCAAAGAAAGACAGCAACTCTACCAACAAAAATCAGATGAAAGACAGCAACAATAGTCTATGGAGTTACATAAACAACAAATAGAATTTCAACAATTTACACTTCAGAAAACAGAACTACAGCAAAAACAACTTGAAGAATTACTTGTAAATTCATTTAATGGCTCTAAAAACTCTGAAAAAGATACATTTTCCCAGAGTACAATCTACAACTTGATTGAAACATTCGAATACGTACCAGAGAAAGACAAAACATTTGAGGCTTTTTACAGGCACTATGAAGATATTTTTAACATAGACTGTAAACAATGGCCTAGTGAGAAAAAGGTATGTCTGTTATTAAGAAAACTGAGAACTATCGAACATAGTAGGTTCGTAGACTACATATTACCCAAGAAAACTACAAGCCTGAATTTTTCAGAGACTATTAAGCTCCTTTCAGAACTATTCGAGCCTAACATAACCTTGTTCCACAAACGTTGGAAATGCCTGAACACAGTCAAGGATAACCAGCAAGATTTTCTAACATTTGCAGCGTCGGTAAACAAGCTCTGTAATGATTTCAAACTAGCGGAGCTGACTGCCGATGATTTCAAGTGCTTAATATTCACACAAGGTCTAGTATCAGTAGAAGATGCTGAGGTCAGATGTCGAATACTTACCAAACTTGAAACCGAACAGGGATGGACTCTCCAAAATTGGCAGAGGATTGTCGAAGAGTAATTTCTGTCAAGTGTGACTCAAAAACGATCAAAGAATCAAGTTTGGCTCAAATTAGAAAAATCAGAAGCAACCCAACTCCTTATTCCCCGCAAAAAGACAAAAGGCAAATCTCATGTTCTAAATCCCGCAATAAACAAAACACGAATAGGCTAAAGAAACTTCCCGGACCATGTTACCATTGTGGAAAATGGCATTGGATGAAATTCTGTCCATCCAAGAAGAAAGTATATTGCAAAAATTGCAATAAAAATGGTCATAACTTAACTCAGTGCTAGTATGCCAACAAAATGAGGAAACACAAAAGTAAAATTAGGTAAGCCCAATCAGACAACATAGTCGATAGGAATTTATGGAAATATGTGATTGTCAATATTTTCAATAACTCTATAAAATTCCAGCTTGATTCGGGTTCTGACCTATCAATCATCAACTGGCGTACTTGGCAAAAGTTAAACAAGCCAACCCTATTAAAGACGGATAAAACAGCAAAATCCGTAACTGGCGAGAATATTAACATTTTAGGCGAGGTGATACTTACAGTAACACTAAATGGAGTTACCAAAAAGCTGAAAGCCTACGTACTAAAAAATTCGGATAACCTATTCAGAACAGATTGAATAGAAAAAGTCAATCTATGGGATTGCCCAATGAGCACTTTTTGCCGAAAAATAGAAAGTACAACATCCAATTCGGAAAATCTCAAAAAGGAACTCAAACAACAATTTCCCCAGGTTTTTTCTGGCGGCTTTGGGAAATGTTCTAAATTAAAAGCTAAGTTCAAGGTGAAGGACGGTGCAAGACCAGTTTTCAAAAAGAAACAAAATGTCCCTTTTGCTGCTCTAGAGCAGATCAACAAAGAATTAGATAGACTTGAACAAGCGGGTATTTTATCAAAAACAGATTGTAATGAATGGGCAGCACCTACAGTCTATGTCAAAAAGAAGTCCAACCAAATACGAGTATACACAGATTTTTCCACAGGGCTAAATGATGCCTTGCAGGATCACCATTATCCCCTCCCATGCCCTGAAGAAATCTTCAACAAATTGAATGGTGGAAAAATCTTTTTCAAAATAGATCTCTCAGATGGATACCTTCAGATAGAGGTGGATGAAGAAAGTTCCAAATTGCTCTGAATAAACACCCATAAAGGTCTGTACAAATATAACAGACTGGCTTTTGGGTCAAGGTTGTGCCTGCAATCTTTCAGCAGGTCATGGACGCCATACTGGTCAACCTTGACTATGCAACAGCCTATTCGGACGATATACTGATGACCAGTAAAACGACAATAGAGCACCGGAACCATATAATAAATGTATTCAAGAAGTTACAAGAATACAGGCTTAAGGTTAAGGAAGCAAAGTGTGACTTTTTCTTACCAGAGATCAAATACCCAGGTCACATTATAAATAGAGACGGTCGTCGGCCAGATCCAGAAAGCGCTAATGCAATCAGAAACATGCCAGCCTCAGTTAGCATTCAGTCGTTACAAAGCTTCCTTGGCCTTGCTAACTTCTACCAAGGTTTCATTAAGAACACGCAGAATTTGAGAGAATCTCTCAACGAACTCTTAAAAAAGGATAAAGCATAGTTATAGAACCCTGAATGCCAAGATGCATTCGAGAAGCTCAAGAAAACACTTACTTCGGATCTCTTCCTCACCTACTACAACCCTAATCTCGACATTATAGTCACAAGTGATGCAAGCCCATACGGCATCGGTGCTTGCATTCTTTATAAACTGCCAGATGGTTCGCAAAAAGCTATAGCACAAACATCTAGATCTTTACTACCATCAGGGAAACAATGTTCGCAAGAAAAATCCAGTCCGTCCTTGATAAACTCATTCCACAGCAAGCAAAGTTCAAGAAAACATCTTGCTCCCTAAGAAATACTTTAATCCTGGCAATAAAGTCCTTTTTAAGTCTTACAAAAACAAATTTACATTCTGGGAAGTAGGCAACATCAAACAGAGAATTGGTGAACTGGTCTATATTGTCCAGAGACCGAAAAAAAACCCACAAATGCCATATGAGCCTGTTCAGGAAATGCCGTTTGAATGAAATCACCACAAAATATCTGCAAAGAGTCGATCAACGTAATATTGAAAATTTTGATCTTGACACGCCCCAAGACTCTCCAGAAATACGACGCTCGGGGAGAGAGAGAAAATTTACTCAACCACTTGACATGAATCCCAAGAGGAAGAAGTATTAACAGTTTTACTTTTTTTTTTCCTTTCAAAAAGAAAAAACGAGGAAAACTCTTGGAAGAGGGGTGTTGTGAGACCAATACTTACCGACATCATGGACTCTTCCAGTACTATATTACTATGTGAATTGTAGTATTATAGGAGTAGCACCAGTAGTGCGCAGCCACGTACTCTTACACTATTGTTTGTAACCTTTCTGTTTAATATATCTTTCTTTATCTCTAACCCGTGTTCCATGTTTTCCTTCCATGGCCCCCACTTTGGGTCCATATCAGTAACCTACAGGGAATTTTGAACTGAAATCTTTATTTAATCTATGGGGTTAGATAGTTCTCTTTCCACTACCCATGTCTAGGGATATCTTGTTTAGTTCGTATTTTTAATCCTGGCCAGTTATTACTCATTTCAACTGACACCAAGTATACACTACCTGTAAGACAATAGCCTAGTGAATTAAAGCATTAATTTATAATTTGAGGACATGATCATTATGAGGTCAATCCCTGAGCAAGGCAGTGTGTACTTACTCTGTAAAAATGGGCAAGCAATATCTGACCAGTACTTAAAATAAGACATCCAGTAGAATATATATATATATATATATATATATATATATATATATATGGGCATAGGAGGCCCTGGATAAAAGTAGTACCTTTGATGTTTGTCACACTGCATCTTTGGGTGGATGGACATCAATGGTCCTTGACCATCTCCTAAATCTCTCATGCTTCAAAGATTCCATGCCCTGGTAAGCAGATACAGCTGGTGGGCTAAACTCATGTGAGGGGTTGGTGTTAACACTGCACCACTGGGTGAAGGACCTCCTCAATGCAGGACACCAGTCAGAGTAGAAGGATTTCTCAGATGAACTACAATGCTTATGTGTTTACAACCAAGGTGGTCCACCTAGTTAGCTTCTGATCTAATCTGGAGAGAGATGGACCCTGCCAAGTTAAAACTATCAAAACATGCCACATAATGTACACAATCAATTGTAAAGACTCAGGCTCTGGCACACAACCATGACATATCATGATGGACAACTCAATACATCAGTGACCCAACAACTCCTTTCCAGGGTTAAGGGCAAAAGAAGAATAAAACCAGGAAGTACACTAGGGAATTTAGTTCACCTGAACATTTTTCATTGAAATAGTGATAGAGCAGTAAGAGTCTTGTGACATTTTGTCTATGAGAAAAGGATTGTAGGGTGAAAAATATTTTGTAACCCACAAAGACATGGAGATGCTTTTGACATCTATCAAGATTGGAAAGTAAAGACTGGGCAGCTCCTGCTCATATATGGCAGCAGTAATCCATTTTAGGCCTGAGCTGGCTCTTTTTAAGGTAGACAATAGCAAGAGAAGTTGGGTACTTATTAGAAGAATACAGGGAACTGACCATTTTTCCAGCATCTTTAGCAATGGATTGTATGAACAAGTCCCACTTGAGATTTGGGTTTGGTAGGTGCTCAAGGCAAGGGGCCTCTCTGAGAGAACACCAATCCATCACGATTGGTGAAAGTCCTGGCTCTGGTCAGTAATGATAGAACATCTAGAATATGCAAGATGTACATGAACTATTTCATCTCTGTGATCCTTTGCAGCACATTCTCTTTCAGTAAGATCACCTTTTGATTTCCTTTACACTTCCATGGTTTCATTCAAAATGAGACAAACATTGACGATTATGTGGTCTGTAAAAATTAGCTTAATTTGCAACAATAATTTTAGTAAACTAGCAGTATAGCCTGGCATTGCTCGGGTGTAATGAAAGCTTTAAAACTAATCCATGGTTCTGGAGTTCAGACTCTTTGGATGTTGGCATGAAAGACTAAAAAGCAATAGTTGTTTCCAGTTAAAGCGAAACCGTAGACTGAAAGAAAAATGAATGGATGCAAATCAAATTTTGGTTTCCTGGTATCAATATCAAATTTTCTGCACTATTGTAAGAACTGCAACCTTGAAACTTCTGAATATCGTTTCCTATGTCTTCATATGAGTGTATCAAATTTGATTAATATCGGATCACTCCTTCTATAAAATGATTTTTTCGATTATCGATTTTTGATATTTATCGAGGGTACCTTGACATAAAACTTAGCTAAGAACACTCGCAGATGCTTTTCGTATGAGTGTGTAAATTTTCAAGGAAATTGGTTCAGCCGTTTCGGAGTCTATGGGTAATGGGGACACACACACACACACAGACAAATTCCATTTAGAAATAAGTTTAGATACCATTGAAAAGGCATAAATCTACGTTTTCCTGCACTAATCCTCAGAAAGCTTGACAAAATATCTTGTCACTGTCATGCCACAATGTTTAATCAGAAAAAAAAATTAAGTGAATAAACACTTTATTGGGGGTACCTTGACACAAAACTTAGCTAAGAACACTCGCAGATGCTTTTCGTACGACTGTGTAAATTTTCAAGGAAATTGGTTCAGCCGTTTCGGAGTCTATAGGTAACGGACACACACACACACACACACACACACACACAGACAAAGTTCAATTTAGAAATAAGTTTAGATAATTGTTCTTGAATACCATATAATAGGAAGCAGTGTTTTTCATCCTCATAAATACTCTTAATGTTGAAATGCTTTATCTTTACAGGAGTTAGATTAGATAAAAAAAAAAAAAAGTGGAGTATTGCTGCTGTTTTGTCTGCTCTAAATTCAATCTCTTTCTGATTCATTCCATATCAAAACCTGTCAGTCAAATGTGGAGGTTACAAAAGCAAAATAAAAAATAAAAAGTCACTTTCTGTGCAAAGGCTCCACACATCATAACCGGCTCACAAAAAAAAATCCTTAAAAAATATAAAATACAATTTAAATGTCAGAGCCAATCATGAATATTACTCCTAAAGCAAAATAATGACAAAAA
Source organism: Ascarosepion bandense (assembly GCA_037127315.1). NCBI lineage: Eukaryota > Metazoa > Mollusca > Cephalopoda > Sepiida > Sepiidae > Ascarosepion > Ascarosepion bandense. The sequence continues at coordinate 1,873,677 of JBBBDQ010000924.1, read as the reverse complement.
ATTACTGAGTCATGTATCCTGCCTGACTGTCTAAAAGAACTTGCTCGACAACACTGAAGGCAGATGGCAGATCGTCACAGCATTCACCAGTTGGGTACCAGTCAACCAACAGATAGAAATTTCAGTGCTAAGCCCATACCCAACTAACTCCCTCATCTTTCCCTCACCCACAAAAAGACATTCTGCCTTGGTTCATTACACTGGCAATTTTTTATCTTTTATGTTTTTCAACATTTCATCCCAAGCAAGACAGGATTGCCACTGATGTGCAGGGGATTACAGGGGTTGTCAAAGAAAGGATGGGATTCAAGGAGATGAAAGATGGCATTTAAACTTTTGGAGATTGTAACTATCAGGGAAGCAATCAAATGAGCGGAAGGAAGTTCCACAGATGGAAAGTGTGAGAAAAGAAGAGGCAGTTACATTTAACTATTCCAGTAGTAGAAGGGTGAGACCTTAATGCCAATCTAGTCAGTCAGTCAGTTAAGTGCCATACTTGATACACGCTTGGGTGATCATGTCTCGAAAGAGACATGACTGACTGGGCAGAAGATTATCCCACAGTAGGTTGCCATTGCTTTCTGCGGTAGACTGGTTGCCGACCAAGGCAATAGAACGCAATCTGTCCTGCTATTTAACCCATAACTGGAAGGAATAGACGGATTAATACCTTTCCCAAGGGTATTTGCGTGTAAGTGAATGCAATGAATTCAACTGGAATTTGAACTCGACTCCCCGATTTCTCATTCCAAGCCTATATCCACTGCACCACAACGCACATCATGTGGTCTAGGCACCAGGGAAAGAAGCTCATCAGAGCAGTTGTGATGAAAATATCTGAAGAAAAGACAGAAGGAAGACACATCACATTGGTGAGAAAGTGACAGAAGGTGGGCTGCTAAGTCAGGATTAATTACATGCAGATCCTCCTTTGGGTTTTGTTGAGAATGTCAAGGTGAATAGCAGAATCACCCAACTAGATATGCTGACAGAATTCAATGCACAGACAAATGGCAGATTTATAAATATGCAAGATCAATTCTGACAAGAAAATCCAACCTTCCTAGCAGTAGATGCAGCTATAGGTTTGATGTAATTATTTCACTTCAAGACAATTGAAAGAAGGCACAGTTTGTTGCTCTCTAGTGTAGAAGTCAAATAACTTACCTTTCAACATGGCTGTCTCCTTTTGTCTCCCTGCAGGTGAATATTCAAGAGTGTGGATATTGTGCTTGATATTTATGGAGCTCAATATACACACTGAAATTATCAGCCAATAAATGCTTACAGAATAGACTTGCCTGTAACAGAATGGAATCTTCCAGGTTATTATTTAAACCACCTACAAATTTGCCCTGGGTTTTTTTTTGGTCAGTTAGATTCAACTTCTATTCTAATTGATTACTGGCTGGTTGTTCTATAAGACTTTTACATGGTGCTGTGAACAGAATTGAATGATTGGCAAGAGCTACTTGTTGAAATTGGCATTCCAGCAGACTCTGCCAGGACTTACGCTGAAATTTTTTGTGAGAGAAAGCATCACCAAGGATAACCTCACTATGATAGACCGAGACATCCTCAAAGAGCTAGGTATCACAACCATGGGGTATGCACTGGCTATCTTAAAACTAGCAAAAGAGCAGCCTTTGACATTGGATAGCTATACAAAGGTGCCTGCAGTTAAACTACTTCAGCTCCATTCAGATATGACATCTCAGCAATTCTGAAAGTTTAGGATTGACTGGGAGGGGTATTTGTACAAATGACAAATATGCCCCTTACACAAACCAACTAGTGTCATTCATTCTGATGGTAGATAGGAAAGTTTCTCTATGTTGGTTAAAGGAGAGCAGTTTTGTTTTGGTGGCATTAAAATTTGTGAGCCATTTCCTACCCAATTCCATCACAGATTGGAGGTCCTTTTCAAGAGCAGCGGCCAGGTTTACTTTGTCAATACAGTTGGTTTTATTTTAACACTAGCAGTTTAGCCCGATTTCACTCAGGTAGTTTAAGGAATAATAAGAATAAAAGACATATGATGAATTTACATACCATATACTTATACAACGTCCACTCTTGTCACTTTTATAGATATAGATAACAATGTAGAATGTCTCTATTGGATTAGGGTGGGATGGGGAGAGGCAATGTATATAGATATAGTGGGGTGATTGATTCTATACTATAATCAATACATAAACTGATCCCTGACTTTGTGGGATGAAAATATATAATTTTCCACCCTTTAATTTTGGCTTTCTGAAAAATTTCAAGGTGTTGTTAGCGTTCTAAAATTTTTATCTACATCTGAGTGCAACTCCCGTTGAGGTAGACTGCAAAATGCAGACGCTAAGTCAAATCTATTAAACAAACAAATACTTATGCAACATCCATCCTCATCAATTTTATAGACATAGATATCTCACTGGCAGTGCTTTGTTGTTTTGTTTCTTCACCTGCAACCTTACATTATATACCACTGCCATGTCTGGGGTTGACCGCTTGGGAATACCAGGTGCTGTAAGCGTATAGTGATGAATGTGCGTTGTGGTGCAGTGGATATCGGCTCGGAAAGAGAAATCGGTGAGCTGAGTTCGAATTCCAATTGAATACACTGCATTCACTTAAGCACTCGTACCCTTGGGAAAGGTATTAATCCGTCCCTTCCCTCCAGTTATGGGTTAAATAACAGGGTAGGACTTGAGGACCCTGCCTTTAAAAACAAATCCCAATGAAACTTGATACTCAAAAAGAAAATTGTATTACTAGACACAAAAACTTATGTAAACAACAATAAATTGTTGAAAGAAAAAGGTATTACCAGCAATAAATAAATAAAGTTTTTTTTTTTTTTTTTTAATCGTATCACCCCGAGCAAGGCGGTAATGCCACTGATGTGCAGGGGGCTACATAAGTGTAAAAAGATTAATTAGAAGAGAGTGAAGAGGAAGACGAACCAGTTAGAAAGGAGCAAGAGAAGGATGGGAATACAGGTGTGATGACAGTTGCAAAGGTGGAGAGAAAGGAAAGGATATACCGGGTGGTGAAAGAACTAGAGTCAAATGATTAATAGATGAGTATTGACATTGCATTTAAATTCCAGGAGGTTGTAGCCGTCAGGAAAGCAAGAATATGGAAGTGAGTTCCACAGGTGGGAAGTGCGGGAGAAGAAGCTGCAGGAGTAGAATTGTTGTCTGCATTTGGTTGATCTAACTGTGAATGGGTGGGACCCAGTTGACAATCTGGTTGCACAAGTAAACACCTGTTGCAGAGGCACCAGTGACTTAAGTTCGTTGGAACAGAAGCCATGAAAGTATTTATAGAACAGACAAAGGGAGGCCACATCTCATCAGTGGGGAAGTGGCTGTAGTCGAGCTGCCAAGTTGGTACCTATCACATTATTGATTCTCCTTTGGAGCCTGTTGAGAACACTGAGATGAACAGCAGGGGTGCCTGACCATATATAGCAGCAGTATTCCATACATGAATGAATAGTTGATTTGTATATATACAGGTTGACAATCTGGTTGCACGAGTAAACACCTGTTGCAGAGGTACCAGTGACTTAAGTTCGTTGGAGCAGAATCCATGCAATAAATGACCCACTGAGGTTGATTTGCCATAAAAATGAAACAACCAACCAACCATGTTTCAGCTGGAGCTGTTCAGTCCTTACTTCCCAGCCTTGAGCTTAAAATCGTTTATGCTATCTTGTAGGAAATGTCTTCTTACCCACTCCAATTTCACACAGATGCAATTTTGCACGTGTATCATGACTCTGTCACTATTTCCATGGAAAATATTCTGATAAGCTCCACTCTAGTTTTACTAGTTTAGACCTTTGTAGATAAAAAAAAAAATGCTAAAGGCTATATTGGATCTTGCTACGGTTTTCTTAATTTTAGGATTTTTGTAATAGATCAGGTTGAAATCTGAAAATTAAGAAACTGATGTAGCATACGTTAAAAACAAGTATTTTCATAATGGTTAATGAAAATAACCAAAATAAGGCACAGACACTGGACAATTTACAGCAAAGTATGGACTAGAAACCAAGAAAATAATCCAAAATGTTGAAAAGATAGATTTAAAAAACCCTTAAAGAACTTTAATGATTTACACTATTTACATGTTTTTTTACTGTTGTTCTCATCTTTGTTATCAGATTAATGGCATTTTGGCCGTTGTATGCTCTGGCCTTCTTCAGGTGATTGAAAAAATTCCAATCACCTGAAGAAGTCCAGAATGTACAATGGCCGAAACATTGTGAATATGATAACAAAAACAAGGACAACAGTCCGAACAATGTAAATAGTGAAAATAGTTGGAATACCTAATTTCAGAAATATATACAGATCCTGAAGAATGGTCAAACGTTGTGAGTATGGCAACAAAAATAAGGACTACAGTCTGAACAATGTAAATAGTGTAAATAGTTAAAATAGATGATCTCAGAAATATAGACAGATATTAAAATTTGATGAGTGTTTAATCAAACTCTTATACATAGCATAATAATGATTATTTTTATATGTAACCTTTTGCTATGTTAGTTATTTTCCTTGCACTAGTAGTTTGGCACTAAAGGTAAACCAGTACAGCATAATTATTACTTCAAATTTATAATGTTATTTTTTTATTTTGTATTTGTTCCTTCTTGTTTTATTTTGTATTTGTTTTTTTATCTTAGCATGAAGATATTTCTCTGGCAAGAAATTGCTAATGCTGAACTAGCACTGGCTGGAATTTGAGATTAGGAGGAAAATAATTGTCTAATTAAAACAAGATATGTTCACCTGAATAAAATATAAGGTGATATTGACAGACTTCCAGATTGTATATGGTATGATTGTACTTTTCAGTGCAAATATGTGTGCATCTAATAATCATTAGTACTTTGTCTACTGAGTAAGTCTACCAACATCTTGTCTACTTGTGTTCAATTATTCTATTGAAATAGCTCTGTGATCTTTACAATAGCAGATAAATTGAAGCAACATATTTGTATCAAGTTTTACATGGCTTCTGCTCTGATGAACTTAAGTCACTGGTGCCTCCTCCACAAGAATTTACTTGTGCAACCAGACTAGCAACAAGGTGCCACCCATTTACAGTCAGATCAACCAAATGCAGCCAACAATTCTACTCCAGCAGCTTCTTTTCTCGCACTTCCTGCCTGTGGAACTCCCTTCCGTATACTTGCTTTCCTGACAATTACAACCTCCAGGAATTTAAATGAAAAGTGAATTCCCATCTCTTATCCACTTAACTCCAGCCCTTTCTACATCGCCCCATGTATCTTTTCTTTTGTCTTTGCCTTCGCAACTCCTGTGTTCACATCCTTCTCTTGCCTTTTCTCTTTCACCCACTGTAGCTGGTTCATCTTTCTCTTCCCTCTCCTCCTGTCTAAAACTGTAACTCTCTAATGTAGCCCCCTGCGCATCATTGGTGGTACCGCCTTGCTTGGGGTGAAATGATAATAAAAAAGCTTAGAAAATCCGCTATAGCAGCCCTCAAAAAATAAATTGAAGACATTGACAAGAGAAGAAGAGAAAGTGGCTTTGACAATATGAGATTTAAGGAAAATTAAATGGGTAATATGCAAGAAGAATCGACTGACTATAAAAAATATTTGAAGAATCTGGTGTTGGAAATTTAAACATAATAATAAGAACATTGACGAGAGATTTAAAAGCAACTAAACCACAACCTTCAAGTAGATATTTCAAAGAGGAACATTTAGGTTTTGTTAAGAAAAACTATGAAAATTGATTTTTTTAATAATTTTTAGTGTTAAGTGTAAAGCTTTGATTAATATGTGCAGGGTGGTTAGATCCTTAGTGAATTGGATTGTTTAGTTTGTTGTTTTAGTTTAGTGATATACTAACAGTATAGCTTGGTGTTACTCAGGTATAATGAAAGCTTTAAAACTAATCCATGGTCCTAAAGCTCAGACTCTTTGGATGTTGGCACGAAAAACTAAAAAGCAATAGTTCTTTCCAGTTAAAACAAAACCGTAGACTGAAAGAAAAATGAATGGATGTAAGTCAAATTTTCATTTCCTGGTACCGATATCAAATAAATTTTTTTCGTCGTAAACTGAATTTTAAATGCTAAATAAATCCTCTGAGTAAATGGTATCATGGCTGAGACTAAGAACTACAATTATACCTACTTATATCCAAACCCAAAGCAAAAACTAAAATAAAAGGGTTGAAAAAAAAATACAGACATAAAGGCAGATAAACAGACACATACACAAACACCTTGCCTTTTATATGTATATATTATTGATTTCCTGCACTATTGTAAAAACTGCAACCTTGAAACTTCTGAATATTGTTTCTTATGTCTTTGTCTATGAGTGTATAAAATTTGATTAAAATCGGACCACTCCTTCTATAACCCGATTTTTTTCAATTATCGATTTTCGATATTTATTGGGTGTACCTCGACACAAAACCTAGCTAAGAACACTCGCAGACACTTATAGTACAACTGTGTAAATTTTCAAGAGAATCGGTTCAGCCGTTTCGGAGTCTATAGGTAACGGGGACACGCACACACACAGACGCACACAGACAGACGCACACACACAGACAAAGTTCCATTTATAAATAAGTTCAGATTTAGACCAATCTCTGTGGGTTATTTAATGCTGAAATGTAAATATTTTGTATGCAATTTTTTTTTTTGAGATAATAATGGTTTAGTGGTACAAGTCTTACTAATTAATCCATAGCTGGGAGGAAAATTGGATTTATACTTTTCCCAATAGTATTTGTGCATATATATATCTGAATATCACTGACCCAAGTAGAATTGGAATTTGGTTCTCCGATTGAAAATTCTGTGCCATTATTTATTACACCCCCCCCCACACACACACACACCAAATCCAAGCTTACAGTGTCTGATATTTTCAAGTGGTCACCCATCTAGGTACTGACCAGTTTCAATGTTGCTAAACTTTGGTGATCGGATGGGAACAGGTATTTCAATGTGATGTGACTGCAAGCCAGTCCATTGTGGAAATATCCAACTAAGAGTCTGTGACAGACTGTGTTTATTGATGGATCACAGATGTGCCAGATGATTGTTGACCCCTACAAGAAGGTTTATTCACCCTTTGACAGGTCTTCTTTTTTTTTTTTTTTTTTTTTTTTACTTTAATCATTTCACCCCATGCACGATAAGAATGCCACTAGTATGCAGCTGGTTAAATGAAATGAGAGCGAATGAAAGAGAAGAATGAGATTAGTGAGCATTGAGTAAAGGAGAAAATATGAAAGAGATTCAAAGAGACAGAAGATGGTGATTGATTTTTCATTTAAAGTTTTGAGGATTTTAGTTATTAGGGAAGCAATTGAATAGAAGGGAGTTCCACTTGCAGGAAGGGCAAGGAGAGAAACTGTTGGAGTAGAAGTGGCAGTTGCATTTAGCTGTTTCAGCAGTAAGATGGTTGGACCTAGATGCCAAGTATGCTTAATAGTCAGAGCATCAGAGACCCACTCTCTTCACCAGGAAACTCTGATAGGGAAACCAGTTCCATTATCAATGACTTGATCCTGCAGCAGCTAGTATTGGATTACAGTGATCTGAAATAAATTTTACTTAGCAGTAAAATTTTCTATATTTCTCTGATGAGGTATTCTAACTATTTACACTATTTATATTGTTTGAACTATAGAAATCATCAGTTTTATTATTTATAATTTATAAAATTTATTTATTATTTATAATTTCAGGATTTTTGTAATAGATCAGGTTGAAATCTGAAAATTAAGAAACTGATGTAGCATACGTTAAAAACAAGTATTTTCATAATGGTTAATGAGAATAACCAAAATAAGGCTCAGACACTGGACAATTTACAGCAAAGTATGGACTAGAAACCAAGAAAATAATCCAAAATGTTGGAAAGATAGATTTAAAAAACCCTTAAAGAACTTTAATGATTTAAACTATTTACATGTTTTTTTACTGTTGTTCTCATCTTTGTTGTCAGATTAATGGCATTTTGGCTGTTGTATACTCTGGCCTTCTTCAGGTGATTGAAAAAATTCCAATCACCTGAAGAAGTCCAGAATGTACAATGGCCGAAACATTGTGAATATGATTACAAAAACAAGGACAACAGTCCGAACAATGTAAATAGTGAAAATAGTTGGAATACCTAATTTCAGAAATATATACAGATCCTGAAGAATGGTCAAACGTTGTGAGTATGGCAACAAAAATAAGGACTACAGTCTGAACAATGTAAATAGTGTAAATAGTTAAAATAGATGATCTCAGAAATATAGACAGATATTAAAATTTGATGAGTTTTTAATCAAACTCTTATACATAGCATAATAATGATTTTTTTTTTATATGTAACCTTTTGCTATGTTAGTTATTTTCCTTGCACTAGTAGTTTGACACTAAAGGTAAACCAGTACAGCATAACAATTACTTCAAATTACTTTACTTGAATCAAAATCTGACATGGTGTAGATTTTTAAACAAAGACCATTGTTCTTCACTTTGTTTTTTTAATATATTTCTACAGACATGCAGGATCCTTTGTATGATAAAACCTTTTGTTTAGTATTCCTCATAAAAATCAAAATCAGTCCTATATTATTTTTTCTTATGGTTTTATTTGTATTCATTACATTTTAAATTGTTTTTGCATAAGATTAGTAGAACCATAACAACAAACAGCAACTGTAAATTCTTGTTTCAAAAAAAGAATAATGTTCATGTCTAGACTCTCCTACACAGTTTTCAAATCTCTCAGAGCTGTCTGTTCATCTCATCTTTATAAGTAACTTGAACAATGAGCAGAAATGGGATCTGTGTGCACACATTTTTATCAGCTATCTACACATTCATTTATACATGTGGATTAGTGCAAATGCACACATCCATATATATATATATATATATATATATATAGGATTAATGTGAAGATGTTTGTCACTTAACTCAGAAGAGTTATTCCAGCTTTGAAGTTTTATGAAGGCACCTTTGAAACTTCAAAGTTGGCATAACTCTGCTTATTTAAATGAAAATTTTCTCAACATTAATCTTATTAACCATCTTTCTATATCAAGCACTTTACGACAAAAAAACCTGTTTGTCAAATTATCTGCAAACCACTGAAAAAACAGAAATCTTAACACTAAGCATCATCACAACTCAACACTATATATATATATATATATATCTGAGTGAGTATAGAATGAGGGGAGAAAAATGAAAACTTTTTTTCCATCCAAAACATTAATTTAAAACAGTGCTCGATATATGATGTATAGAGTTGTGAATATTTATTATAAATTATGTTTTAAAACATGTACATAATTTGTCATGGGGGTTGGTTGGGGTTATTGGTAATTAAGTTAATGTGTCTCTCGTTTTGACCATCAGACCCACGACAACAACGAACCAAATATAAACAGAGAATGATTCCAAACCTTTATTTCTCCCGATGATGTGTTTGAGTCCAAACACTGAAACAGCCATATGATTGTAGAGAAGAGGACATATATAGAAGAAATTATGTACATGTTCCAAAACATAATTTATTATAAATATATATATATATATATATATATATATATATATATATATATATATAGTTTTAAGGTACGGTATATTTATAGGTTAACATGCTCAATATTTGGAATAGAGTATATTTAAATATAAAAGTGTACGTTTAAATCAACACCCTGAGCCGACAGTCTGTTTCATGTATATATGCAGTTGTCAAGTCAGATGGTTGTGTTTAAAAATCAAACAGACTGTCGCCTCCCTGAGTTGAGTTGTGTCTACTTTGTCAGGCATCTTTCCTCCAAAAGTGTGCTTGAGATATAAAAATTTATATATCGTCATCCTATATATGTATATGGAATAACTTTCTATATATACTAGCTTTATAGCCTGGTGTTTTAGTGGTTATGTTGAAATGGTAAGGTCAAGTGCTTATTCAAAAAGCTTCAGTATGAGGTTACTGTGATGCATAAGTTAAAAAAATGTGAAGTAAGTATTGATTTTTGTTGCATTTATAAAATGATATTCATGCTTGGTCAATTTTGCCAATAAATGGGAATGACGTATGTACAATTGGAAGAATGGGGTGGGTGTTATGGGAGCCTTTAATGTGATGCAATAAGAGTGGATGCATTGTCCCTGCATCATCAGAGGGGTTGGCACCTTGTAGAAAACATGAAATTGTTATGGCATATGATAAGGTAGAAATTACAAAAAAAATCTACTTTTTGTTAGAATACAACCAATCGTTTTGGAGTAATAAAGGATCACAAAAAGCAACATTTTCCATGAATTTTTGCCACACCCTGTGTGTCAATTGAAATTTTTGTTTGCATATTAAGGCATCAGACCTTGATCTACCAGTGACTTGATTTTAGTTGGGTTTGACCAAAGCATCTGTCTGGAAAGCTTTTGCTCATTTTTAGTCATTCATGTTTAGGTCCTGGGCATGATGGTAAACTGCGTCTGGTAGTAAGGCCTCTGATTGGGAGGTTGTGAGGAGCATGGAACTACCTCTCAATTGCTGTTGTTCTCAGGTTCACTCTGACCCAGAGTGGTAGCACCTGTTAGGGTCCCAGCTAAAAATAAACTTTTATAGAAAAATATACATTTTTGAAGAAAAAATTATTACCAGAACACATTTTTGGAGGAAAAAAAATTATTCTTAGCAAAACATTTTTGAATTTAAAACTAGAAGACATTTTCAGTTTTCTTAAATAAAAAAAAATTAATTAAAATCTGACTAAATCAACCTTCTCACTATAACCAAACATTAAAAAAATACCTTAAAACTCCACCTTTTTGGCATTAAACAATCCACAGAGGTTGATATGCCGTTAAACAAAACTCAAACTCATTCATGTTTCAACATGTTAGAACAATTCAAATTTATCAACACACACACACACATATATATATAATATGCTTAGATTTCCAATTAGAACATGCTTCAAACTATCTCTTGTGATAGAAAGTTTAAAAGGACTTAATTCATGTCAGTTTTGCACCCCTACGAAAATGGAAGATTGTGAAGTGCATTTTAGATATTTGATGCTTTTTTATTACCATAAAGGCAAAAAAGGCCTCACAAACAACAAAAACGATATGCACTGTGCATAATAAAAGTGAAGGAGCTTCAGCTGACAGAAATAGTTTGCTAAGATTAAAATTGGTGATTTTAACCTTATTAATAAACTCTCAGGTAGACCCTCCCACACATACACTATAGGTGACTGCCAAGTCAAGACATGAATTGTGAATAAACCATGTCACCCAATGTCAGAATTGACAGAAATATTAAGTTTTTCAAAATGCACTATCCATGAGCATTTAATGAAGCTTTCATACCCAAATCACTATGATGTTTGGGTACCACATGTTTTAAGTGAAAAGAATCTTTTGGAACACATTTTTATTAGTGATTTACTGTATAAACACAATGAAAATGCACCATTTTTTAAGCAAATTGTTACTGATGAGAAATGGATCATTTACAATAATGTTTACAGTGAAAAAGACCCTGGGTAAGTGACATGAGCCAACTTTAGCCACCCCAAAAGCAGGTCTTCATCATAAGAAAGTATTTTGTTTATTGGAAAAATTAAATTTAATCTATTAGTTTGAAATTAAAATAAATCCTTCAAGAAACATTTTTCATTTAAAAAATGATTTTAAACATTAAATATTGTATTTTTTTGTTTTTTTTGTAGTGGTCCCTATATTAAAGTTTCCTCAGAGAATGAGATATGGAAAAAAAGAATATATGTGTGTGTGTGTGTGTGTGTGTGTGTGTGTGTGTGTGTAGAGATCACACACACACACACACACACACACACACACACACACATATATATATATATATCACTCAATAAATCCCTGGCCTAACTAATAAAACAACAAATTTTAGGCAAAATTCACTAAATTAATCAACAGTCTCTTTCTAGGGTGATACACTGATTCCAATGCTTCTCTAACAATTCGATGTTTTTTTTGTAGAACTATTTGTCTTCAGCCTCAAAATATGCCTTAGTTTCTGATATCACTTCCACATTGGAGCCAAATTTCTTTCCCTGGAGCATTCTTTTGAGGTCTGCAAACAGCCAGTATTTGCTGGGTGCCAGATCTGGAAATAGGGTGGATGCAGGAGCAATTTGAAGTGCAATTCATGTAGTTTTGCCATCAACTTGTGACATGGTATGTTGTCTTGGTGAAAGATCACTTTTTCCTTTTTCATTTGTGACCATTTTTGGTGATTTCTTTCTTCAAATACACCAATAATGCTATATAATATTTGCTATTGATGGTTCTTCCTTTCTCAAAGTAATCAATGAACAAAATACCTTGCACATCTCAAAATACGGAGACCAAGACCTTGCCTATTGATGTTTGCATCTTTGGTCACTTTGAACAGCTTTCACCTGCTGCTGTCCACTCAGCTGACTACTGATTTGACTCCAAAGTGAAGTGGTGGATCCATGTTTTATCCATTGCTACATATTTACACAAAAACTGCTTCTTGTTGCGTTGGAACGGTTGGAAGCAACACTTTGAATTGTTGACACATTTAACATTTTGAATTGTTGACACATTTTTGATCAGCCACTCTGAACACAGCTTTCTTATTGACAAATGTACATCCAAAAGGTGACTAGACTGTCTTCTGATATGTTCAGCTCCTCTGCTATCTCACGAAGCTTTAATTTATGATCAGCCAAAACAAGTTTGTGGATTTTTTTTGGTGTTTTCCAAGACAACTGCCAATTTTGGGCAACCTGAGGATACCACCTCTTAACCATTATTTCTGATGGAGCAGTCTGAATAACATTTATCAAGACATCCTCATCAGAAAGCAATGCTCTATCAACACCTGGAATTCACATTTTTCCTTTGTTTTAAAAATTTGCAACAGTAGCTTCACTCAAATAACTAATTTGTAAACTAATAATCTGATTAGGCCCAAATTTTGTCACGGGGTATTTGAAGGTGAGTACTTCATGAAAATCATATGGATTTTTTATTAGTTGCACCATCTATATATCAGGCCCATGATTTAAGTGATGTTATATATGTGTGTGTGCGTGTGTGTCTATCTTTATATATATAATGTGTTATATAATGTGTGTTTAATGTGTGTGTGTGTGTGTGTATATATATATATATATATATATAAAATGTGCGTTTTTTTATATATATTTAATGTGTTGTTATTTTATATATATATATATATATATATATATATATATATATATATATATATATATATATATATATATATATATCGTGAAGTAATAGGTAATCCCAGTGTATCTGTTAATGGGGTTACTTTCTTTTTTTCTCAGAAGATTCGAATGTTTTTCTTCAACTTCAAATATTAACAAGCCAATTTTTCTCCTCTAAGCTTGAACAGAACATTATAGTTCTAACTTCAACATTAGAACTATTATGAAGAAGCTCTGATCTTTCTAGCCAGGTGAATCAGAGTAAATTTAGTAATAGTTCTTTGATGATGTTCCAGCAGGAATGATTTATCTACCTTTCCACCTACCCCTTATGTCTAGCTTCTCAAACTTTCCCTCTTTGAAGATTTCTTGACCAAACAGTAATCGAGATCCTTATTCTTCAATTTCTTTTTAATCTTGGAGAGATCAAATGTTACCAAAAAAAAAAAAAAAAAAAAAAAAAAAAAAGAAAGTAAAAAAAAACGAAAATTGTAGCTAGCAGGAGGTGGGTAAAATTTTTTTTTTAATTTTCTTAGATTTTTTAAAATCTTTTTTTAATTTGATTACTATATGAATGAATATGTTCCAGGCAACCAAATAAATTACTGTTGTTCATTACTTGGCAAAATTCTCTTTGATTTTGTTCCTACTTCAGTTCTGGCTTTCTTTTCATAAACTGAGTATGCAAAAGAGACCTAATCCTGAGTATGTAGATAAACCACATCCAAAAGCAAGGCCTCTGATCTGGAGGTTTTGAGGATCTTGGTACCATCTCTTTATTTTTGTTGTTCTCAGGTCCACCCTTACTCAGGTGGTAGCACCCGTTAGAGTCCCAGCTATGGGCAAACAGTTCTCCCCTTCCAAATAAAACACTATGAAAGTATAAAAATACATTTTTCTTGTAAATTACCAACAATACATATTTATAGAAAAATTACCAACAATACATTTTATAGCAAACTGACCAACAATATATTTTATCTGTAGCTGAAACCATAAAATTGCATTAATTAACCCATAGTGGCTGATATACAGCTAAACAAAATCAACCAACCAAAAGAGACAAGTATAAATATGTTGATTCTATATAGAACACTAAAAAGTTTATATAATGATTAAAATTCAAGATATCCCACCTAACACTATGAAAACTACTTCAAATTATATTTATTTAAAAACGGAAAAATTATCAATTAATTTACCATATGAGAACTGCTAATATTTCCTGAGAAATTTGTTTTAAGTTCAATGATAATTTGGATATTGTTTCAAGATAATCTGTGGATACTAAGTGAAAGCAATGATTATTCTGGAGCCGCTAACTCGATATTTCATTGGAAATTTCTTTGTCAAAGAATTTCTTACTCTAGAACTAAATCAGAGATTCAAAACATTTCATAGATTATGATAACAGTAGTAAATATTATGTTTAGAAGAATCATTGATTTTCTTGGAGTGGTTGAAAAAACATATAAAATTATTAAAATTTGTGAAAAAATTTCAAGCTTATTCCTCTTTCACTACCTGAAATTGAAGATTTTAATAACCATTCAGCTGTTCAGTCTGCCTTTTCTCAGTATTCCTTGATTTGAGCCTATTTATGGTGGAGCTGAATCTGACTCAAGAGAAAAAAAATGAAATGTTAGAGAAAAAATGGATAGGGAAGGAAAACTAATCACAGGATTTTTAAACTCATGATAATTACAAATAGTAACCAAGTCAGCCTGATGATCTAAATAAAAACAAAGTTGCTGATCAATGAGAATCACTATTTATTCACATATCCTCATTATAAAGAGTCATGCAGACATGGGGACAACCTTAGCAATCAATTTTGCAGCTGAGAACATGAAGATTCTGAAATCACAAATGGTCAACCAAAATTTCAAGACAACATCACTGAAACCAAAAAACTGACAATTTGTTTTGAAACCTATTTTTTACTTGTCAGAATTGATTTTGCTCATCTATAAATGTACCTTTTTCTGTGCATTAGATATTGTTGCCATATCTGGTCAGGTGCTCTTGCTATTCATCTCAAGATTCTTGACAAAATCCAAAGAAGGATCTGCAATGTAATCGATCTCGACTTGGTATCTCAACTTTAGTTACATTCTTACTGACACGATGTGGCTTCCCTCTTTCTTTTCTCCAAATATTTTCATGGCAATTACTCTAACAAGCTTTTATTCATTTGCACTGACCCTATGAATTTATGCGTGTTACTAGATTGGCATCAAGTTCCCACCTTTTTTTGTTGTTGAAATAATTAAATGCAACTGCCTCTTTTATGCTAACAGTTTCTTTTCTCACACTTCTCACCTGTGGAACTCCTTCCCATTTTCTTGCTACCCTGATAGCTACAAACTCCAAAAATTTAAATGCAACATCAAATGCCATATTCTATCTCCTGAAAACCTATTCATTTTATCTGTCATTCTTTCTTCAACACCCCCAGTATTCAGTCTTTTCTCTCACTGTAACCCCCTGCACACTGGTGGTGGTCCCACCTTACTTGGGGTGAAATGATTAAAAAAAAATTTTTTTTTAATTTTTACTTTTTTATATGGTAAAATTAATGTAAACTTTCTAAGTCCTGGGTCTTCTTATTCCAACAATAAGATAGTAATTCAAAATTGTATAGTTTCAAAACCTTCATCACAATTATATTTTGACTTACTATAATGGTAGGAAGGAAATTTTTATCAATACTAGAAGGAGCAATAACTGTTACTGGACTTAAGTAACTTATTTTCTTGAAAGTTTGTTTTAATAGAAAGGTTTTATAAATTTTAATTGATAATAACACTGTTTGGTTAGTGAATGCTGAATGTTTTCTGTATATGATTAATTTTATCATTACCATTAGTAATGGCTGGCTGCTTATATCTGAGTATGCTTGTCTGCTAGTCAATCCCTATTGCAGGTACAATCTCAGGCACATTTGTGTTTGTTCAGTACCCACAGTGCATTATCTGGCAGTGATCAACAATCAGAACAAGGACATTACACTCAAACCCTCGGTCACAATAACTTGAAATCATAGCATTGCATAAGACTGTCTCTAGTCCAGCAAAAAGCAACAAATTGACGTGGCATTTATTTATGGTATGTTATGGCTATTACTGCTGGGTTAGTTCTTTCGCCTAAACATCCAAAACTTGTTGAATGGCTTTTGCCGCTGAAATGAATAGGCAAAGAGAAAAGGAAAGATACAGAGACACTAGTGGGACAGTTTGGATACTGATTTTATTTTTGGTTCCAACGACCTCTTGTTGGGGAAATTCCTTCCCAAACAGTTTGGCACGTCTTTACCATCCAAAGTCCAACAAAGAAAGAGATAGAGTTTATTTTTGGTGCTAGGAGGCCTCTCTTTTTGCGCATACATCAATTGTCTTTCCTGTCAGAGGACTATTGGGAGATTTTTATGTTTATTTAATTTCTTAATTTTATTTTATTTCATATTTTTATTTAATCCCTACAGATTTCAAAAGTGGTTGAATGATCTTCATTTATCTTGGATTACTATCTGATTCATTGCTGGAATAAGAACACCCACAATAAAGTAATTTTTCATAAAATGTTTCTTCAGTCAAGTAAAGAGAACTAATAATTCTCTGAAACATTTTTTTTAATGCTGTCATAACAATCTGTGAATTGTCTTGAATCACTATAGTAAGGAAGTCATTGAGTCACTATAGTGAGGAAGTCATTGAGTCTATAGTGAGAAGTCGATGAGTTACTATAGTAAAGAAGTCATTGAGTCACAATAAGTAAGAAGTCATTGAGTCACTATAGTAAGAAGTCATTGATTACTATAGTAGAAGTCGTCTGAGTCACTATAGTGAAGTCATTGATTACTATAGTAAGAAGTCATTGATCTGCAATAGTAAGGAAGTCATTGGAGTCACTATAGTAAAGAAGTCCATTGAGTCACAATAGTAAGAAGTCATTGAGTCACTATGGTAAGAAGTCATTGGTACTGGTAAAGAGTCATTGGGTCACTATGGTAGAGAATCGTGGAATTACTACGTAAGAAGTCATTGAGTCACAATAGTAAGGAAGTCATTGAGTCACTATGGTAAAGTCGTGAGTCACAATAGTAAGAAGTCATTGAGTCACTATAGTGAGAAGTCATTGAGTTACTATAGTAAGAAGTCATTGAGTCACAATAGTAGAGTCATTGAAAGGTCACTATAGTAAGAAGTCATTGGAGTCTCACTATAATGCATACAAGAAGTCATTTGATCACTATAGTAAGAAGTCATTAGTCGCAATAGTAAGAAGTCATTGAGGTCACTATAGTAAAGAAGTCATTGAGTTACTATGGTAAGAAGTCATTAGTCACGTAGAAGTGGTAGGGATTGCTATAGTAAGTCATTGAGTCACTATGGTAGAAGTCATTGAGTTACTATAGTAGAAGTCGACCAGGTCACAATAGTAAGTCATTGAGTCACTATAGTAAGTCATTGAGTCACTATAGTAAGTCATTGAGTTACTATAGTAAGAAGTCATTGAATCACTATAGTGAGAAGTCATTGAGTTACTATGGTAAGAAATCATTAGTGCAATATTAAGAGTGTTGAGTCACTATAGTAAAGTCATTGAGTCACAATAGTAAAGTCATTGAGTCACTATAGTAAAGAGTCATTGAGTTACTATAGTAAAAAAAGTCATTGAGTCGAGTGAGAAGTCATTGAGTTACTATAGTAGAAGTCATTGAGTCACAATGGTAAAGAAGTCATTGAGTCTATGAGTAAGAAGTCATTGAGTCACAATAGTAAGAAGTCATTGGTCACTATAGTAAAAGTCATTGAGTTACTATATAGTAAGAAGTCATTGAGTCACTATGGTGAGGAGGTATTGAGTTACTATAGTAAAGAAGTCATTGAGTTACTATAGTAAAGAAGTCATTGAGTCACTATAATAAAAAGTCATTGTGACACTATAGTAAGAAGTCATTGAGTCACAATAGTAAGAAGTCATTGAGTCACTATAGTAAGAAGTCATTGAGTTACTATAGTAAGAAGTCATTGAGTCACTATAGTAAAGTCATTGAGTCACTATAGTAAAAGTCATTTGAATCACTATAGTAAGAAGTCAGTGTAGGTTACTATAGTAAGAATCATTGAGTCACTATAGTAAAGATGTAATTGAGTTACTATAGTAAGAAGTCATTGAATCACTATAGCAAGAAGTCATCGAGACACTATAGTAAGAGAGTCATTGAGTCACTATAGTAAGAAGTCATTTCAGGTCACTAATAGTAGAAGTCATTGAGTCACTATACTAGAGGTATTTGATTACTATAGTAAGAAGTCATTGAGTCACTATAGTAAGAAGTCATTGAGTCACTATAGTAAAAAAAAGTCATTGAGTTACTATAGTAAGAAGTCATTGAGTTACTATAGTAAGAAGTCATTGAATCACTATAGTAAAAAAGTCATTGGGTTATATGGCCAAAGAGTGTGAGTCACTATAGTAAAAAAGTCAATTCACTATAGTAAGAAGTCATTGAGTCACTACAGTAAGAATTCATTGAGTCACTATAGTAGAAGTCGTTGAGACTATAGTAGAAAGTCATTGAGTTACTATAGTAAAAGTCATTGAATCACTATAGTAAGAAGTTATTGAGTTACCATAGTAGAAGTCATTGAGTCACTATAGTAAAAAAGTCATTGAGTCACTATAGTAAGAAGTCATTGAGACACTATAGTAAGAAGTCATTGAGACACTATAGTAGAAGTCATTGAGTTACTATAGTAAGAAGTCATTGAGCCACTATAGTAAGAAGTCATTGAATCACTATAGTAAGAAGTCATCGAGACACTATAGTAAGAAGTCATCGAGTCACTATAGTAAGAAGTCCTGATGATTACTACAGTAAGAAAGTCATTGAGTCACTATAGTAAGTCATTGAGTCACTATAGTAAAAAAATCCATTGAGTCACTATGGTAAGTCATTGAGCCACTATAGTAAGAAGTCATTGAGTCACTATAGTAAAAAAGTCATTGAGGTACTATAGTAAGAAGACATTAAGTCACTATAGTAAGAAGTCATTGAGTTACTATAGTAAGAATTAATTGAATCACTACAGTAAGATTCTGTTGAGTCACTATAGTAAGAGTCATTGAGACACTATATGTTGAGGTCATTGAGTCACTGTGTTAATTGTTCAGCTACTATAGTAAGAAGTCATTGAATTCTTATAGTAAAAAAGTCATTGAGTTACTATAGTAAAATTATCATTGAGTCACTATAGTAAGAAGTCATTGAGTCACTATAGTAAGAAGTCATTGAGTCACTATAGTAAAAAAGTCATTGAGTCACTATAGTAAGAAGTCATTGAGTTACTATAGTAAGTCATTGAGTCACTATAGTAAAAAAGTCATTGGGTTACTATAGTAAAGTCATTGCAGAGTCACTATAGTAAGAAGTCATTGAGTCACTATAGTAAGAAGTCATTGAGTCACTATAGTAAGAAGTCATTGAATGCTGTAATTAAAAAGTCGTTGAGTTACTATAAAGATGTCATTGAGTTACTATAGTAAAAAAGTCATTGAGTCACTATAGTAAGTCATTGAGTCACTACCAGTAAGAAGTCATTGAGTTACTATAGTAGGAATTAGACAGATCACTATAGCAAGAAGTCATCGAGACACTATAGTAAAAGAGTCATTGAGTCACTATAGTAAGAAGTCATTGAGTCACTATAGTAGAAGTCATTGAGTCACTATACTAAGTCATTGAGTTACTATAGTAGAGAAGTCATTGAGTCACTATAGTAAGAAGTCATTGAGTCACTATAGTAAAAGTCATTGAGTTACTATAGTAAGAAGTCATTGAGTTACTATAAAGTAAGAAGTCATTGAATCACTATAGTAAAGTCATTGAGTTACTGAAGTAAGAAGTCATTGAGTCACTATAGTAAGTCATTGAGTCATATAGTAAGTCATTCAGTCACTACAGTAAGAATTCATTGAGTCACTATAGTAGAAGTCGTTGAGACACTATAGTAAGAAGTCATTGAGCCACTATAGTAAGAAGTCATTGAATCACTATAGTAAGAGGTGAATTGGAGTTGCCATGGTAAGAGGTGTTGAGTCTATAGTAAAGTCATTGAGTCACTATAGTAAGTCATTGAGACACTGCAGTAAGAAGTCATTGAGACCATATAGTAGAAATGTATTGAGTTACTATAGTAAGTCATTGAGCCACATAGTAGAAGTCATTGAATCTATAGTAAGAAGTCATCAAGACACTATAGTAGAAGTCATGAAGGTCACTATAGTAAGAAGTCATTGAGTTACTACAGTAAGTCATTGAGTCACTATAGTAAAAAGTCATTTAGTCACTATAGTAAAAAAATCATTGAGTCACTATAGTAAGAAGTCATTGAGCCACTATATTGAAATTTGAGTCACTATAGTAAAAAAGTCATTGAGGTACTATAGTAGAAGACATTTAGTCTATAGTAAGAAGTCATTGAGTTACTATAGTAAGTCATTAGAATCATAATGTAAAAAGTCCTTGAGTCACTATAGTAGAAGTCATTGAGACACTATAGTAAGAAGTGTTGGAATTATATAGTAAAGTCATTCAGCTCTCATAGTAAGTCATTGAGTCACTATAGTAAAAAGTCATTGAGTTACTATAGTAAAAAAGTCATTGAGTCACTATAGTAAGAAGTCATTGAGTCACTATAGTAAGAAGTCATTGAGTCACTATAGTAAAAGTCATTGAGTCACTATAGTAGAAGTTCATTCTGAGTTACTATAGTAAGAAGTCATTGAGTCACTATAGTAAAAAAGTCATTGGGTTACTATAGTAAGTCATTGAGTCACTATAGTAAGAAGTCATTGAATCACTATAGTAAGAAGTCATTGAGTCACTATAGTAAGAAGTCATTGAGTCACTATAGTAAAAAAGTCATTGAGTTACTATAAAGATGTCATTGAGTTACTATAGTAAAAAAGTCATTGAATATATAGTAGAAGTCATTGAGTCACTACAGTGAAAGTCATTGAGTTACTATAATAAGTCATTGAGTCACTGTGGTAAGAAGTCATTGAGTTACTATAGTAAGAAGTCACATTGAATCACTATAGTAAAAAGTCATTGAGTTACTATAGTAAGAAGTCATTAGTCCACTATATTAAAAATCATTGAGTCACTATAGTAAGTCATTGAGACACTATAGTAAGAAGTCATTGAATCACTATAGTAAAAAGTCATTTAGTCACTATAGTAAGATGTCATTGAGTCACTACTAGTAAGAAGTCATTTGAGTTGCTATAGTAAAAGTCATTGAGTCTATACGTAAAAAAGTCATTGAGTTACTATAGTAAGAAGTCATTGAGTCACTATAGTAAAAAAGTCATTGAGTCACTATAGTAAGAAGTCATTTGAGTCACTATAGTAAAATAGTCATTGAGTTACTAGTAAGAAGTCATTGAGTCACTTTAGTAAAGAGTCATTGAGTTACTATAGTAAGAATGAGTTACTATAGTAAGAAGTCATTGAGTCACTATAAGTAAAAAGTCATTGAATCACTATAGTAAGTCATTGAGTCACTATAGTAAAAAGTCATTGATCCATTATAGTAGAAGTGCTGAGACACTATAGTAAGACGTCATTGAATCACTATAGTAAAAAAGTCACTGAGTTACTACAGTAAGAAGTCATTGAGTCACTATAGTAAAAAAGTCATTGAGTTACTATAGTAAGAAGTCATTGAATCACTATAGTAAGAAGTCATTGAATCACTATAGTAAGAAGTCATTGAGTCACTATAATCAGAAGTCATTGAGACACTTATAGTAAGAAGTCATTGAGTCACTATAGTAAGTAGTCATTGAATCACTATAGTAAGAAGTCATTGAGTCACTATAGTAAGAAGTCATTGAGTCACTATAGTAAGAAGAAGTCATTGAGTCACTATAGTAAGAAGTCATTGAATCACTATAGTAAGAAGTCATTGAGTTACTATAGTCAGAAGTCATTGAGTCACTATAGTAAAAAAGTCATTGGGTTACTATAGTAAAAAGTCATTGAGTCACTATAGTAAGAAGTCATTGAATCACTATAGTAAGAAGTCATTGAGTCACTATAGTAAAAAAGTCATTGAGTTACTATAGTAAGATGTCATTGAGTTACTATAGTAAAAAAGTCATTGAGTCACTATAGTAAGAAGTCATTGAGTCACTACAGTAAGAAGTCATTGAGTTACTATAATAAGTCATTGAGTCACTATAGTAAGAAGTCATTGAGTTACTATAGTAAGAAGTCATTGAATCACTATAGTAAAAAAGTCATTGAGTTACTATAGTAAGAAGTCATTGAGTCACTATAGTAAAAATCATTGAGTCACTATAGTAAGAAGTCATTGAGACACTATAGTAAGAAGTCATTGAATCACTATAGTAAGAAGTCATTGAGTCACTATAGTAAGAAGTCATTGAGCCACTATAGTAAGAAGTTATTGAATCACTATAGTAAGAATTCATTGAGTCACTATAGTAAGAAGTCATTAAGCCACTATCGTAAAAAAGTCATTGAGTTACTATAGTAAGAAGTCATTGAGT
Source organism: Ascarosepion bandense (assembly GCA_037127315.1). Lineage (NCBI taxonomy): Eukaryota > Metazoa > Mollusca > Cephalopoda > Sepiida > Sepiidae > Ascarosepion > Ascarosepion bandense. The sequence goes on along the minus strand of JBBBDQ010000924.1, from coordinate 1,850,833 downwards.
CACTATAGTAAAAAAGTCATTGAATCACTATAGTAAGAAGTCATTGAGTCACTATAGTAAAATAGTCATTGAGTTACTATAGTAAGAAGTCATTGAGTCACTTTAGTAAAAAAGTCATTGAGTTACTATAGTAAGAAGTCATTGAGTTACTATAGTAAGAAGTCATTGAATCACTATAGTAAAAAGTCATTGAGTCACTATAGTAAAAAAGTCACTGAGTTACTATAGTAAGAAGTCATTGAGTCACTATAGTAAAATAGTCATTGAGTTACTATAGTAAGAAGTCATTGAGTTACTATAGTAAAAAAGTCATTGAGTCACTATAGTAAGAAGTCATTGAGTCACTATAGTAAGAAGTCATTGAGTCACTTTAGTAAAAAAGTCATTGAGTTACTATAGTAAGAAGTCATTGAGTTACTATAGTAAGAAGTCATTGAGTCACTATAGTAAAAAAGTCATTGAATCACTATAGTAAGAAGTCATTGAGTCACTATAGTAAAAAAGTCATTGAGTCATTATAGTAAGAAGTCACTGAGACACTATAGTAAGACGTCATTGAATCACTATAGTAAAAAAGTCACTGAGTTACTACAGTAAGAAGTCATTGAGTCACTATAGTAAAAAAGTCATTGAGTTACTATAGTAAGAAGTCATTGAATCACTATAGTAAGAAGTCATTGAATCACTATAGTAAGAAGTCATTGAGTCACTATAGTAAGAAGTCATTGAGTCACTTTAGTAAAAAAGTCATTGAGTTACTATAGTAAGAAGTCATTGAGTTACTATAGTAAGAAGTCATTGAGTCACTATAGTAAAAAAGTCATTGAATCACTATAGTAAGAAGTCATTGAGTCACTATAGTAAAAAAGTCATTGAGTCATTATAGTAAGAAGTCACTGAGACACTATAGTAAGACGTCATTGAATCACTATAGTAAAAAAGTCACTGAGTTACTATAGTAAGAAGTCATTGAGTCACTATAGTAAAAAAGTCATTGAGTTACTATAGTAAGAATTCATTGAATCACTATAGTAAGAAGTCATTGAATCACTATAGTAAGAAGTCATTGAGTCACTATAGTAAGTAGTCATTGAATCACTATAGTAAGAAGTCATTGAGTCACTATAATAAGAAGTCATTAAACAAAGATCTTGAACAAGAATGACATATTATAAAAGCAGTAGTAAAAGACATGAAAACCTCCTACAGAAGGTAGCAGAAGAAAGTAACAAAAAAGGGCCAGACATAAACTGCATGAAAACTGAATGCATGGTCATCAGTATAAAGGGCAGCCCAAAATGCCAAATACAGGCCTGGGATACCAGAATCAGGCAGGTACAAAAATTTAAATACCTGGGAAGCATTATAACAGAAGACGGAATGTGTGATACAGAGATCCGAAGGCGAATTGGCATGGTGAAGGAAGCATTCCAAAAGAAACAGAACAATTTCGCTAGAAACTAGGAAGAGAGTACTGGATTGCTACGTGATGTCTATCCTTCAATATGGCAATAAATGCTGGACAATACCATCAAAGATGAAAGAAAAACTTGGAGCATCTGAAATGTGGTTCTGCAGAAGAATGCTGCGAATATCATGGAGCAATGATGAGGTCTTGGAAATGATGGAAACAAAAAGGAAATTAATACTGAAGTTCCTGGGACACGCAATGAGGAAGGAGGGCTTGGAGAATCTGATACTACCAGGCCAGATAGAGGGAAAAAGAGACAGGCGAAAACAACGGATAACATATTTGAAAGACTTAATCAGGTGAATGACAGAACGAAGATTGCACGGTGTAACAGGAGAAGGCATGCTCAGAGCCACCAGGGATAGGGAAACATGAAAAACCATGATCACTTATGCCCTGAAGGGACAGGGCACATAGAAGAAGAAGTAAAAGACAACTTGACATGCACAGAATGTGAAGAAAATTGGTCCAATGGTCACAGCAAACAATCAAGTAACAACCAACATCTGGTTTCAAGCATACCCAAAATTTATATTGATATAGGGAATCCTAGGAGGAGAAGCTAAGAAACAAATCAATTACATAACAACCAATAAAAGATTCAAGAATGCAGTTTTAAATTGCAAGACATACCCAAGTGTATATCTATCTAAACTTATTCATAAATGGAACTTTGTCTCTGTGTGTTTGTGTATCCGTTACCTATAGACTCCGAAACAGCTGAACCGATTTTCTTGAAATTTACACAGTTGTACTATAAGTATCTGTGAGTGTTCTTAGCTAGGTTTTGTATCGAGGTACCCCAGATAAATATGGAAAATCGATAATTGAAAAAATCGGGTTATAGAAAGAGTTGTCTGATTTTAATCAAATTTGATACACTCATAGACAAAGACATAAGAAATGATATTCAGAAGTTTCAAGGTTGCAGTTCTTACAATAGTGCAGAAAATCGATAATATATACATATAAAAGGCAAGGTGTTTGTGTATGTGTCTGTTTATCTGCCTTTAAGTCTATTTTTTTTCAGCCCTTTTATTTTAGGTTTTGCTTCGGGTTTGGCTCTAAGTAGGTATAATTGTAGTTCTTAGTCTCAGCCATGATACCACTTACTCAGAGGACTTATTTAGCCTTCAAAATTCAGTTTACGACAAAAAAAACTTATTTGATATCGATACCAGGAAATCCAAATTTGACTAAAATCTATTCATTTTTCTTTCAGTCTACGGTTTTGCTTTAACTGGAAACAACTATTGCTTTTTAGTCTTTCGTGCCAATGTCCAAATAGTCTGAGCTCCAGGACCATGGATTAGTTTTAAAGCTTTCATTACACCTGAGCAACGCCAGGCTATACTGCTAGTATAAAGTAAATCTGAACTCAGAACAACAGTAAAAGTACTAAGCTTTATTCAACTAAAATAAAACTTGGCTACAAATGAAAAGAGAAAGGTGTTAGCTAAATAATGAGTTTGGCAGAGTCTATTTTTGTATAGTGGGTGTATAGAGCACTACTAGATCCTTCTTTCCTAAGAAAATGCAGATTTACCATCAATAACAATCTAGGGCATTTTTTATCTGTTCAGATCTCCTTAACTGTTGAACTTCAGTTTGACTTAGTCCACATTATGATCGGTTTTGTTATTTCTTATGAACCTTTTTAATAATATGGGAATGGGTGTCATTCACCAGGGTGGTTGATGCCACTGTGCAATGAACAACATGGGAATAAAAAAAAAGGAGAATTCATACAGAGTGGTATTTGTAAAAGCACATAGCAATGATCTTACAGAGTGTAGCACTTCTGGAAGCAACAATTCCCAGTACTTTTCAGTTAAGATTCAGCTGAATCATTTTTCATATAGTGACATTAAATCATTCAACCTGTGCATTGCCAGTTGGATGATATGATGTGGTTTTACTTGTCATGACCCCTTTTTGGACAAGATAGTTTCTCAATTCTTTAGACATGAAAGATGTACCTCTGTCAGAGTGTATGTAGCAAGGTATTCTAGTTAAACTGAACAAACTGGTCTAAGGACTTTATTACTTTGGTAGCGTGCATGTTTGGACATGGAAAGATGAATGGAAACTGCAAGTATTCATCAATACTTACTAGTAAATACGTATTGTGCTGTTGGGGTGCTCTCCACCTTCTCCACAGAAATGGACTATTCTAATCACTATATAAAATAGTAGTGATTATACCTCGAGGAAGGAAGTCGAGTGAGCAAGTCAGTCGGGTATTTCCGGTATTGCACCGGAAGTGTTCTACTAGTCAGTCTCTACAATGATACTGTATAGTAATTACCTTGTTCTGTATTCTACTAATCCTCACCTCTTGTAAATACTTCTCTATTCCTGTCAATACACCTACTTTTATACTATTACGTTGTTTTGTATTATTTCACATAATTATGTTACCCAACGTAACATGTGCATAACAGAAGGTACAGGTCCCTTGAAGTCAGTGGTCATTCCATGGATCTGGTCACCTTGATAACAGTGTTTTCTGGTGGGTTATAGGAATGAGGTTCAGTCACAGCACAGATTCTGCAAAAAACAGTACACTTTTTCACCTCCTCCATGAAAAAAAAGGAGTTTTTTTTTTGCTTTATCAAAGTGTAAGTCTAGTAATTCCTGGGTGGCATAGTCCATGTGAATGTCGACAAGGACGGAAGAGTTAATGACTGAGCAAGTGTAAGCATGGCTAAATGTGTTGGAAACTACATTTTCCTTGCCAGGGCAGTATTTTATTGTGTTGTCAAAGGTCGAGATTTCTAACTACCACTTTTGAATTTACACATTCTTGATTTTTGTGCACTTTTTGTTAGAAAACATGAAAGCTACTGATCCCTGGTCAGTAATTAGACAAAAATTTTTGACATGAATGCTACTGGATGTCTGCCTTGGTTAAGGGCACCAGAAATGGCTACATCTAATGCATCACATTCTGCCCAGAATCGTAGGCTTTCGACGATTGGTTTTAATGCAGCTACCACAAGTTCTTGTTTTATTTCATTAAATGTTTTGAGTGCTTCTTTTTAAAGTGGGAATTTGGTATTTTCTATTAGAGGTTAATTTTGTTTTTATTTTTAGTAAAGTTATCTATCCATTTTGCATAATATGCAAACATACTCAGTTGTCTTTTGATTGACTTTGAGTTTCCTGAGGGAGGCAGATTTTTTAAAGGATGTAATCCTTCTGGGTCAGGCTTAATAATTCCATTGCTGATATAGTGTCCTAAAATATTGATGAACCAAATTGAAGTTACAGACTTTGATTTGTTGAGGGCAATCTTGGCCTTCGAAACAGCCCCTCGGAATCTTTTCACATTTTGGTCTTGTTCTGTGTGCATCCTGCAATAGTAATGTCATCAATATAAGGGAAAGTATTGCACAGTTTTTCTTTCTCCACTATTTTGTCTATAGCTCTCTGAAACAAAGCAGCCTCATTTTGAATTCCAAACAGAATTCTACAAAATTGAAACAAACAACCATTCACCTCAAAAGCGGTGTATTTTCTATCTGATACTTTAGGTGGAACCTGATAGTAGGCACTTTTTAGGTTGAATGAATAAAAAAATATTTAGTAAGGTCGCTGATTGTTTTATTGATTCTTGGCAAGAGGTAAGTGTCTAATTCTGTATACAGATTTGTTATTTGCAAGTAATCTATGCACATTTTATTTTTTTTTTTTCAGAGTTGGTGGGGTCCGTTACCACTACTAGCTCGAGTGTAATGAAAGCTTTAAAACTAATCCATAGTACAGGAGCTCAGACTTAGCCGAAAGATTATTTGAAAAAATTAAAATAATTTCAACAATTTACCAATCGCACCTAGTATATATATATATATATATATATATATATATATATATTAGAAGTATAGCCTGGCGTTGCTCGGGTGTAATGAAAGCTTTAAAACTAATCCATGGTCCTGGAGCTCAGACTCTTTGGATGTTGGCATGTGAGACTAAAAAGATGTAGTTTCCAGTTAAAGTGAAACCGTAGACTGAAAGAAAAATTAATGGATGTAAGTCAAATTTTGATTTCCTGGTATCGATATCAAATAAGTTTTTTTTCATCATAAACTGAATTTTGAAGGCTAAATAAGTCCTCTGAGTAAGTGGTATCATGGCTGAGACTAAGAACTACACTTATACCTACTTATAGCCAAACCTGAAGTAAAAACTAAAATAAAAGGGCTGAAAAAAATACAGACGTACAGGCAGATAAACACACACACAAATATCTTGCCTTTTTTTTATATATATATAATCAATTTTCTGCACTATTGTAAGAACTGCAACCTTGGAACTTCTGAATATTGTTTCTTGTCTTTAAGAGTATCAAATTTGATTAAAATTGAAACACTCCTTCTATAACCCGATTTTTTCGATTATCGATTTTCAATATTTATTGGGGGTACCTTGACACAAAACCTAGCTAAGAACATTCGCAGATGCTTATAGTACAACTGTGTAAATTTTCAAGAAAATCGGTTCAGCCGTTTCAGAGTCTATAGGTAATGGACACACACACACACACACACACACAGAGACAAAGTTCCATTTATAAATAAGTTTAGATTAGATTTAGATCCGATTAGATTTAGATGAAGGATTGATCCTCCTTAAAGTGCCTCAACTTGACATCAATAGGTTTACAGTTTGGTAATAAATTAGGAAATAATGAAGGTTCTTATGTATCACTGCGTTTAATGTGCAAAATTGAAATCCAGTTAATTTGCGCAATGATCCACTGTATTTAAATGTTTTTTTCTGATGCTTGTAGAATTCTTAGATATCAACAGCCAGTAAATCAATTGAAGTAGAAACTGACAGCTCCAAGATGCCCAGCAAATTGGTAGGTGGTTTATATAACAGCCTGGGAGATTCCACTCTGCTTTCTAGGCAAATCTATTCTGTAGGTTCTGATTGGCTGATGATTCCAGTGCAGATATTATGCTCAATAAATATCAGCACAATATCCACCCTATGGTAAGAGGAGAGAGGGGTATGTATTGAGTTACAACCCTGTTTATTTTTGTCTGCCAACTGGAGACTAGTTGGAAACATCCTTGTGAAGGTGAGTCTCATACTCTTAATTGTTCAATGCTGATGTAGAAAATTCTGGCAAAGTATCACATCAATTGTGGAATTCTTCAAGTGATTAGTTTTACTTTGTTACTGATTCTATAGCACTGGTCTATCAGATCTGATGAAGGATTCTCTTCTTTAATTCCTAGAGGATTCTCTTCTTTAATTCCTAGAGGATTCTCTTCTTTAATTCCTAGAGGATTCACATTTGACACTTCTATGTGTCTAGATAATAATTATTTTTCTGGTGTGGCTAAAGAGTTACTTTTTTGGTGATATGTCATGACACAAAAGTATCCAAATCCCAAGTGATTAATAACACTTACTTTGAAGTATACTTTTTATATTGTGTTAGTTAATTAGGTTAATTAGTTGTTTTGTTTGATTGTTAATGAAACTATAGACTAACCTCACCAAATATGATTTCTGCTATTGTCATTAACTTATTTTGGCATAGAATATCAGCCAACTGTGAATTATTGTTATAAAAGAAATTTCAAAATAGTATGTCAAGAAAAAAAGTTACCAATTTACTATACATACAGGGTCAGTCAGTTAAGTGCCATACGTTATACACGCTTGGGCGATCATGTCTTGAAAGAGACATGACTGACTGGGCAGAAGATTATCCCGCAGTAGATTGCCATTGCTTTCTGCGGTAGACTGGTTGCCAACCAAGGCTATAGAACCCAATCTGTCCTATTATTTAACCCATAATCGGAGGGAAGAAACGGATTAATACCTTTCCCAAGGGTATTTGCGCGTAAGTGAATGCAATGAATTCAACTGGTAGTTCCACGTTTATCACATACAGGGTATGAAGAATAAATTGCCTTCTAAATTAACAAAAATGAAAATAAGACTGACATCTCATTTTCAGAGATATATTTACCAAAATGACACATAAATACCTGATATATGAAAGTGTAAATTTATTCAGTAATTTATTTGTGGTTGAAGCCAATGTTGCATTTAAATTTTTGAAGAAGATAATTGGCAGGGTAGCAAGGAACTGCAAGAGAGTTCCATAGGCGAGAAAAACTATTAGAACTTATTGTTACATCTAGCTATTTCAACAGTAAGATTATGAGACTTATTTGATAATTTAGTTGTATGCTTAGATTCATGCATCTGAGGGACAAAGGAGATTTTCGAAAAAAAAACTACATACTTGTAAACTTTCAAAAATTATACTTTATAGATGTTTATATATAGAATACTCTTCAGTCATGAATTGAGTTCTCTTGGCTGCTGGCATGTGTAAACACTGCCTATATATAACAAGTTAGAATCTCCTCTTTCAGCTGTGCACCAATAGCTTAGGGGTAGGCTCTCTGACTGATTCCAAATCAGTTTCAATCCCAGCTTGAAGCAACCGGGTGTCTAACCACGCTGATGAACTGTGATACGGTGAAACAGGCTTGTATGTGGATTATATATATATATATAATCCTTTCAAATATTCTGCCATCATTTTTTATGGTTGGGGTACACTCATATATATATATATATATATATATATATATATATATATATATATAATAAAAATTATCAAAAAATTGTTAAAAATTTGAATAATTATTATTGTTCAAGACACATATAAACTTTTCACTTAACTAATTAGCATCACTTCTGTCATATCAACTTAGAAGTTTTGTGAATATCTAATAATACGTACACTTATTTGGGCTTGTTCAGTTTTTCTACTGATATTTTTCAATATGTGTTTATATACTGTTGTGGAAATGCTATTATTTGTTACTTTTGTAGGTAAGTCTGTAAGTGATTTTCTTTTTTATGAAATGTTATCTGGTTATCTTTTTTTCTTTTACAACTTTCTTCTGTTATCTTTTGGTTTTCTGCTGATTTTTAAGGAGTGCTGGATTATTCAGTGATTTATTTTGTGGTATGTTGACCATTTGGTTTTAAATGTAATTGTTGTATGTTTTAGTGTATGCATGTGTATGTGCACGTTTGTGTGCACACATGTAACTGTGTGTATCTATGTACATGTGCACACACATTTGCAAATATACTCGCATGGTTTTGGGTGTTAATTGTGTATGTTTTTAATATAAATTGATGTATTTTTAAGTGATAGGTTAGTTGATTGTATTTTTTGCACTTCTTTGTGTGTGGCTCTGTTGTTTTTCATTTTTGATTATTGTTGGTATTATATATATATATGTGTGTGTGTGTGTGTGTATTTTATGTTGTAATGAAACTGCATGTTGGTTTTTATATTGTGAGAGGTGTATGTATTAGTTTGATATGTGTTTTTGATAGTGGGTTTGGTGGCGAAATTGGGTATTTGTTATTGATGTCTACCCATGTCTATTGAACAGGTTAAGAGGCCCATCCCTTGTTCCCTGTTTAGGATGTGGTTTCTGGCTTTCTGTTTATTCTTTTCTAATTGATTTTGCTTGGTATTGGTGGGAGCAACGTGTTTGGTGTGGTGAATTGTGTTTGTAATAGAACTGCATTTTATATTGTATTTATTCGTGTTTTTTTTATTAGTGGCCAAGTAAGTATTTATTTGAGTGGAACCGTCTCACTATTTAATTTTTTCTTGTTTAGTAGTTTGCTTTGGTTTTCAAAGGTGATTATTGCTAACTTTTCCTCCAAACACAATTTGCAATTTCTGCTTTTGTTATTGCGTAAGACTGCTCTTTTTATGATTTCCCATTTAATCTTGGTGGTGATATTTTCTTTTTGGCTCCATATTTTTTTTTTCTTTTAATCGTATCACCCCGAGCAAGGCAGTAACACCACTGTTGTGCAGGGGGCTACGTAATAGTGAGAAGATTGGAAAAGATAAAGCCGGAAACCACATCCTAAACAGGGAACAAGGTATGAGCCTCTTAAACTGTTCAATAGACATAGGTGGAGTGTGAACCGGGTGATAGATAGATCTATCTACTCCAATTGATAAAAAAAAACAAAGTGAGAAGATTGGAAAAGAGAAAACCGGAAACCACATCCTAAACAGGGAACAAGGGATGAGCCTCTTAACCTGATCAATAGACATGGGAGGAGTGTGAACCAGGTGATAGATAGATCTATCTACTCCAATTGAAAAAAAACAAAAACAAAGTGAGAAGATTGGAAAAGAGAAAGCCAGAAACCACATCCTATATATTTTGATAATCTTATGTTTATGTATCTTTCTATTTTAAATTATATTTTGATTATTAAATATTTCTTTAAAGGTTGTTTCTGTATGTAAATTTTTTTCTTCTGTCTTATTGTTATTTCTTACAGTTGCTTTATATATTATATTGTTGGTTAGACATTTGTTACTAAGTGGATAGTGGTTGTTTTTGTTTTGACAATTATATTTATTGGTGTTGTTTTGTTGGTTTATGTTGTTGTCGTTATTAGTTCTGTTGAATAATTTTTTATTGTATTTGATTATTATTTTCTCCATGTTATCCATGCAGCTGTAACTGATTTTAACTGTATTTTTGTTGATTTTCGGTAGTTTGCTGGGTTTGTAAAATGTTTTTATATTATTTTGAAGAATATTTTTCTTCTTTTTGTTTTCATTGTTTTATTGTAGGTTAGGTTGGACCAGATTGTTTTTTTCTGTTGTTTTTGTTTGGGTATTGTAGTTATTGTATTGATTTTTTTGTAGTGTTTTATAATGTTTAAGTAGCATGTTATACATAAACCAATGGAAAACAGGAAAACAATTGGTTTAACAACATCACCTTTAAAGAAAATGCTCCTTTATACAACTAAACATAAAAGAATTCTATCTATCCATCAATGAACATGTACTGAGCAATATACTAGACATGGCAAAACACACATAAATATCCCAGATGGAAACTTAAACATTATCAAACACTGCAGAATATTTTCAGCACTAAAGCTGAATTCATCAAATAAAGCTTATGTTAGCAATGATGAGGTTTTGGAAAAAATGGAAACAAAAAGAAAACTTAACATCAGGAAGAGAAAAGTTTTGAAGTTTCATGAAATGAGAAAGGAAGTCTTGGATAGAGGGAAAGAGAGACAGGAAAACAACATATGACATACTTTATGGGCTTAAACAAATAGATGGAAGAGCAAGGTTTGGGAGAAATAACAGGACAAAATATATTAAGAGCAACAAGAGACAGAAAAATGTGGAAGGCTATGATCATCTACGTTTTGAAAGGGCATGGCACATAAAAGAAGTAGCAACTTCTACTTATATTGTTACTATATTAGAATCAGTAAAAAAAACAATGTTTTGAAGAATTGTTAATTCTTCTGGAGTGGTTAATCTCAAGAAAAATGTCTTTATCCTGGGTTTGCTTATTCCAGCCATGAACCAGTAATTCAAGATAATTGTGATGAAGATCATCCAATCACTTGTGAAATCCATGCCATGTCAATTTGTTGCTCTTTGCTGGACTAGAGATGGTCCTATTTTATGTAAAGGTAGTAAAAAATTTAATTATGTACAGAAAATATTCAGTATTTACTAACTAAACAGCGTTAAACTGTTGGTAATGGTTTTCACAGAAGAGAACGAAAAATACAATATGAATATCCGAAGGCGTATTGGTATGGTCAAGGATGTATTTCAGAAGCTGAATAGAGTATTAAGAGAGAGGAATTTTGTACTGGAAACAAAGAAGAGAGTACTGGATTGTTATGTGATGTATGTCCTTCGATATGGCAGTGAATGCTGGACCATCTCATCAAAGATAAAGGAAAGACTTGAAGCAACCAAAATGTGGTTCTACTGAAGGATGCTGAGGATACCATGGATGGAACACATAAGCAATGACGGGGTTTTGGAGAGGATGGAGTTGAAAAGGAAACTAATACTTAATATTGGGATGGAAAAGATAACTGAAGTTTTTGGGACATGTAAAGAGGAAAGAAGGCTTGAAGAACCTGATGCTCACAGGATGGACAGATGAGAAGAGAGACAAGAGAAAGCAATGCATGACATAGCTGATGAACTTGAGCAAATAAATGGTGGAGCAGGGATTGAGTGGAATAACAGGAGGGATATTAAGAGCGACGAAATGGGAAGATGTGGTGGGCCATGATCGCTTATGTACTGAAGGGACATGGCACATAAAAGAAGAATGGTTTTGATATAGGAAATATTCAGTATACATTGTATGTTGGTTGAAATTTATAAAATCTTTTTCCTAAATGAGCTTTTCAGAAAAAATAGGTTTCTCAAGTCCACTGTTTTTTTTTTTTGTTTTTTTTTTAATCGTATCACCCCGAGCAAGACAGTAATGCCACTGATGTGCAGGGGGCTACATAAGAGTAAAAAGATTAATTAGAAGAGAGTGAAGAGGAAGACGAACCAGTTAGAAAGGAGCAAGAGAAGGATGGGATTACAGGTGTGATGACAGTTGCAAAGGTGGAGAGAAAGGAAAGGATATACCGGGTGGTGAAAGAACTAGAGTCAAGTGGTTAATAGATGAGTTTTGACATTGCATTTAAATTCCTGGAGTTTGTAGCTGTCAGGAACGCAAGAATATGGAAGCAAGTTCCACAGGCGGGAAGTGCAGGAGAAGAAGCTGCAGGAGTAGAATTGTCGTCTGCATTTGGTTGATCTAACTGTGAATGGGTGGGACCCAGCTGCCAATCTGGTTGCATGAGTAAGCACCTGTTGCAGAGGCACCAGTGACTTAAGTTCATTGGAGCAGAAGCCATGAAAGTATTTATAGAACAGACAAAGGGAAGCCACATCTCATCGGTGGGGAAGTGGCTGTAGTCGAGCTGCCAATTTGGTACCTATCTTTTTTCTTTGGTGTTGGTCAAAAGACCAAGTTTACTATATCAAACTAAGATTTTGGAAGAACTTTAACGGCAAATACAAGATGTTATATCTTCCATACCACAAGAGTTCCTGGCAAAAGCAGTTGACATGATTCCTGGGTGGCTCAGGCAAATACGTTATATCTTCTGTACCACAAGAGATCCTGGCAAAATTAGTTGACATGATTCCTGTGTGGCCTGAAAAGCTGGTAGTGAGATCTGGTGCCCATATCAAATTTTAAATAAAACCTCATGCTAAACACTTTCTTCTCATATCCATTTCTTGTAAAAATTATAGTCAATAAGTAAATTATAAGTATTTTATAATGGACAGTTATTTTTCAATGACCCTGTATATAAATGAAAATTTAGTAAAACAAACAGGTTCAAATTATAGTGAACATGCTATTAGAACACATTCCGTTAATTAATCAGTTTCAAAGAAAATAAGAGATGTCTTTTAAACTTATTAGTAAGATATGTTATACCAACATAAAATAAAACTTAATTATAGTTTATGAAGTAAGATGTCATTTATGCAGCATTTAAATGTTATGTAGTGAGTCTTGATAAGAATAAAATAGACAGACAAAAATAAAAACAATTCAAATTATAATAAGGTAGTTGAGCTTTCCTTTAAAACACTTATATATATATATATATATATATATATATATATATATATATATATATATATATATCTGTCTTTAAACTTCTTTTTCTATACTTCTCTCAACCTTTGAAAAGGCAACCCTCAAATAAAAAGAAGAAAAAATTGAACCCAGACAAAAACACCAGCAATTTGCAAGAGCAGAGCTTACTTATTTGTGACTGAAAAATGCTAAAAATCAGGAAAGTTTGATGTATAACTTTAAAATAATAAACTGTTAAAAAAAGAATGAAAATGAAAGGAACACTGAAAAATAAAATAATTTGGCCAATCAGAAAAATTGAAAACTGTATCAACAGCCAGTAATCAGTTGGAACTAACAGCTCCAAGATGCCCAGCAAATTGGTAGGTGGTTTATATAACAGCCTGGGAGATTCCACTCTGCTATCTAGGCAAGTCTGTTCTGTAGGTTCTGATTGTCTGATGATTTCAGTGTGGATATTTTGCACAATAAATATCAGCACAATACCCACTCTATGGTGAGAGGACAGAGGGGCATGTATTGAGTTACAACCCTGTTTATTTTTGTCTGCCAACTGGACACTAATTGGAAACATCCTTGTGAAGGTGAGTCTCACACTCTTAATTGTTCAAAACCAAAGAGACCTCTTAATGTTCATACCAAAGTTTCAAGCCTATTTATAGATTATAAAAAATCTGACACTTCTGGGCTAAAAGGCACAGAGATGGGACCAGAACGACTCCAGGAGAAGATGGAATGTAAAAATGCCGCTGTGTATGACATGTGAAGAATCAGTTAAGAGGTCATCAGCTACAGACATTTCTGCTCTGTTTCTGGGCTGAAAAGAACACAGTAGAGTGACACCAATCGAATTCCTGAGATTACAACTATCCTTATCTTGTTTTTACTTTAAAATGACTACAAATGGACATTTCTCCAGACTGCTATCAATATCTGCCTTGTTAATGAATATTTTGCTATACTGAATATCAAAGGACTCATCAGTTTAAGGAAATAAATAAAAATAAATATATAAGATTATTATTCTGCCAAGTTTCAGCTTGTAAACATGTATAGTTATTGTTTTAAGACATTTTATAATCTTCAAGTAGCACATTTTAAAAAGGAGCTGAGCATTTTATTTGTGCACTAGCAGTATAGCCCAGCATTGCTCGGGTGTAATGAAAGCTTTAAAACTAATCCAGGGTCCTGGAGCTCAGACTCAGCCTAAAGAATATTTGTGTGAAGTTTGGTGAGAATTGGATAAAAATTGTGGATTTGTATAAAGGACATACAGACAGATAAACAGACACACACACAAACATCTTGCCTTTTATATATATATTATCAATTTTCTGCACTATTGTAAGAACTGCAACCTTGAAACTTCTGAATATCGTTTCTTATGTCTTTGTCAATGAGTGTATCAAATTTGATTAAAATTGGACCACTCCTTTTATAACCCTATTTTTTCGATTATCGATTTTCGATATTTATTGGGGATACTTCGACAGAAAACCTAGCTAAGTACACTCGCAGACGCTTATAGTACAACTGTGTAAATTTTCATGAAAATCGGTTCAGCTGTTTTGGAGTCTATAGGTAACAGACATACACACACAAAATTCCATTTATAAATAACTTTGGCCTTATAAAAATATAGAAGGAGTGGTCCGATTTTAATCAAATTTGATACACTCATAGACAAAGACATAAGAAATGATATTCAGAAGTTTCAAGGTTGCAGTTCTTACAATAATGCAGAAAATTTGATATCAATACCAGGAAATCAAAATTTGACTTACATCCATTCATTTTTCTTTCTGTCTATGGTTTTGCTTTAACAGGAAACAACTATTGCTTTTTAGTCTTTCGTGCCAACGTCCAAAGAGTCTGAGCTCCAGGACCATGGAGTAGTTTAAAAGCTTTCATTACACCCGAGCAATGCCAGGCTATACTGCTAGTAGTTTAAAGTTGTCCAAATTATTCTAGATGAAGCATTAGAATTTTCTAATGTTTTTTTTTTCTCCTTTATATCTTTGATTTTATCCCAAAGCTCAGATCTGTTTTACATTTATTATCTGAATATTATGTAAGCTGTATCGATTAAAAGCAAAGGTTAAATTTCTCTTAAGGTATTTCAATATTTTGCTATTATTAGTAAATACCATTACAGAAAAATACTGAAAATTCCATGAAAGAACTTGAATCTGTGTATTTACCTTTCCAAAGTTATTAATTTAAGTCCTACAGAATTGATGGATGTTGGTTTATTCCCATTTGAATTATTTGGCAGGCAAAATTCAATCATTATTAAGCTGGGAAAGATTCCATGAGTTGTCGTTTGCTGAATAAAAACTGAGAGAAACTGTTGCTGCATGTTCAAATAAAATGTCAATATTTATTTAACATGAAATACACAAATTCTTAAAAGTAACTATGACAAAATAAAATTCTGTATTTAGAAAGTTCTTCTCTGACAGAAAAGGAAATGAACATAGTCTTTCAGTGAGGAAGAGAGAAAGTAGAGTTGGGAGACAAGATCAAAAGGAGTTCATTGTTGCTTGGTAAGAAAGACAATATGAAGAGGTTGACTTCTGTCTCATTATTGCTCTTAGTTTTTCTACTGAGTTGAATGGATGTCTGGTTTATATGTCTTGGTGTAGGCTCCAAAAGCCTATGTTTATTTTATTGGCTATTCTTTATTTTTATTAATTTGAATTAATAATAAAGGATTAGGAATGTAGGGGTTAATTCTTTTTATGCTATATCCAATTTTAAGCCTTTCAGAGATTTTTTTTTGGGGGGGGGGGTCATTAAATGTGATAATACAGGGGTCAGTTAGGATAGTTTGGTCATCTCTTCTGAGTGACAGTCTTTTCACATCCTTTACTTTTTGATTCTTCAGTTTATTGGGAAAAGATTACATGAGTAACGGTTGTTGAGTAAAAAGAGAAAAAAGGAATTTACAAAAAAAAGTCTTTATTTAGAAAGTTCTTCCCTCAGACTGAAAATGAAATGAACATAAATAATCTTTCAATGAAGAAGAGAGAAAGTGGGGTTGAGAGACAAGATCAAAAGAAGTCCACTGTTGCTTTGGTGAGAAAGATAGGACATTGAGATTGACTCATGTCTCTTTCTGCTGTGTTGAATGTCTGTCTGTTCTTCTATATAGCATACAATGTTGTCAATCTCTCCAAGAATGAAGGAGAGGCTTGAAGCAACAGAAATGTGGTTCTACAGAAGGCTGCTGAGAATACCATGGACCAAGCACATAAGCAATAACAATGTGTTGGAGAAGATGCAACTGAGAAGAATACTTATACTTAGCATGAAGAAGGAAGGTTTGGAGAAGTTAATACTCACAGGATGAATAGAGGGGAAAACAGATAGGAGAAAGCAGTGCAAGACATTTGAGCAAATGGATGGTGAAGCAGAGTTTGGAAGATTTACCAAAAGGGAAAAATATTAATAGGGATGAAGGACAGGGGCAAGTGGAAGTCCATGACCACCAATTGTCCTGAAAAGACACAACACTTAAAGAAGTAGGCTCCAGAAGCCTATGTTTATTGACAGAAGCTGATTTTATTGAAATATGTTTGAAACCAGAAGGCTGCATGAAGCTTTTGCTGAGTGTGTTTATTTTTGTCATTTGATCTTTTGACTTGAAACAGTTAACTTTATAATGTTTTTTTTTTATAATCCTGTCACCCCAAGCAAGACATTTTACTGCCACTGTTGAGCAGGGGGTTACATAGGAGGTAAGTTATGAGAAAGAGTGACAGGTTACAGGGGGTGTTAGGAAGAGGGTAGGAGAAGGATGAGAATACTGATAGGTGAAGTGGACGAAGAAAGGAGCATGAGAGAGAGAGAGAGAGAGAGAGAGAGAGAGAGAGGGAGGATGCAAGTTAGTGAGAGAGGAGATGACTATTGACTTTACATTTGAATTCTTGAAGATTGTAGCTGTCAGGAAAGCAAGTAAGCGGAAGGGAATTCCACAGGCAAGAAGTGATAATGTAACTGTGATTCAGTTTTGTAGCTTAGTGGTTATCAGGTTTGCTTCACACACAAAAGATCATGAATTCAAAAATTTCATGATTTTGTGATGTATGTTTACACAGTATTTTAATTGTTGGTTCATTTAACCAGCATATCAACCTTCATTAGGTCATTTAATGCTGAAAATTGTTTTGATTTGATTTATTTAGTTTATTTGTTTTATTGTTTTTGTTTGTTTATATTTTTTTTGGAGTGGGGGATTGTTTGGAAGCATATTTTTATTTTAAATCCCAGTTATTTTTCATTCAAAAAAGGTTTTGTTGGTAACATTTTTCGTTCAAAAAATGTTTTGTTGGTAACATTTTTCGTTCAAAAAAGGTTTTGTTGGTAACATTTTTTATTCAAAAAAGTTTTATTGGTAAATACTTTCATAGCATTTTAACCCCAGTTTGGGGGGTTAACTATTTACCCATAGCTGGAACCATAAAAGGTGCTACCACTCCGGGTCAGGGTGGACCGGAGAACAACAGCAATTAAGAGGCGATTGCTGCTGGATGCAGTTTAAGGTCATACCCAGGACCTATTTTAATTGTTTGATCTCCTTGACATGTAAGTATTTATTTAATAACCAGTCATGAAATAGTGGTGTTAAAAAAAAAAAAAAAACAGAACAGAAAAAAGGAGAAGGGCAACTGTTTATAAGGTTATTGATATCTTTTTGTTTGAACAGAAATATGGTTCCACAGAAAGATACTGAAAATTCCATGAATACTCATCATTCTTCATCATACTTCATCATCATTTATCCATCACACCCAGATGGTGCATAGGACAGCAACGAGTTACTAATAAGTAAGTCTTAAAGAAAATTGCAACAGAAAGAACACTTGCACTTAGAATCGGGAAAAGATAGCTGAAATTCCTTGGAATTATAACAAGAAAGGAGGGTTTGGAAAATGTACTTAACCCCTGTGGGATATACTGAGGGTAAGAAAAATAGAAGGCTGTGAGCCACTTACCTGATGAGCTTGTGTGAATGAAAAGTGGAAAGAATGACAGAAGCCTTAGTAAAAAGAAAGAAAAAAAAAACAGCTAAGTACTACACAAGATAGAAAGAGTTGTGGTGAGCCATAATTGCCTATGTTCTCAAAGAAAGTGACACATAAGTAATTACCATATCTGTTAGCATTCGGTTCTTTCATCTCTTATTGGAGTCAAAGTTGCAAGTGCTAATGTTCCATTCACCATTGTAGGTTTGTAGAATGCAGTACTTTAGAATCACTCTGTAGATCCTGTTTATTTTCTTTCAACCAAATTAAACAGATTTATATCATACATATCTGACTCATGTTTTATTGACAAAGGCAGTAAATATTTTAAGTATTCAGGAGGGCTGGGGTGTCCAGAAAACAAATATCCATAATTTATGGAATGCTTTGAATATTTGAAATAATGAATTATTTAAACCAAGATTTATTTTTACCCCAGGCAAGTAGATAATGCTACTAAGATGCAACGGGTTAAAGCAGAGCTGGTGCACCCACTACTATATCCTAATTTTCATAAGGTACTGTTCATATAAAATACAAATTTTATTGTAATCTAATGATGTTCAATAATGGATCATATGCAATATAGGTAGACAATTCAACAAGATAAATTGAAAATAAATAAAATATGTCTAAATACAAATTAGAAACATATTATAAATCATTTTATTTTAAATAAATCAATGTTTTGTGGCAATTTTTAACATCAGCTTGAATCTTTTCTTGTTAAAACATTGAATAATTTAACACATTTAAGATTATGGATAAGAAGAAGAGTGAATTTTATATTGTGCTTCTTCAAGACTTAACATGAGCAAAATAAATTCACAGATTCAGACAAAAAAATAAGTCCTTAGAGTAATATCAAAATCTGCAAAAATTTGGAGTAGATAGACTAAACTATCACCCGGTTCACACTCCACCCACATCTATTAAACAGGTGAAGAGACTCATCCCTTGTTCCCTGTTTAGGATGTGGTTTCCGGCTTTCTCTTTTCCAATCTTTTCCTATCACGTAGCCCCCTGCACATCAGTGGCTTTACCGCCTTGCTCGGTGTGATACGATTAAAAAAAAAAAAAAAAAAAAAAAAAAAATATTCACCTTTTGAATGTTTCATTTTCAAAGGATTAAAGCCAGATAATATTTTTTAATTATTTGTTTTTTCTGGGATTATACCGGTTTAGTAATACAAGTCTTACTAATTAACCCATAGATAGGATGAGAAAAGGTGGATTCATACCTTTCCTACGAGTATTTGTATGTAAGTGAATATAACAAACCCAACTGGAATTGGAACTTGGCTCTCTGATTAACAATTCCAATCCATTATCCATTACACCACCTGCACATCCAAACTTACAGCACCTGGTACACCCCTGGTTAAAATCTTAAGGCCAGATACAAAAGGGTTTAAAATATATCTGTCTGCGGATGACTATTTACGCTCTCACACCCTGATTGAGCACTCTGGAAGAATGGTAGACTTTGAAAAACAGTAGCTACTCTGGCATGTACGCATCGCTCATTCAGTAAAAATGAATTAGAGCACTCTGGCTATTGGATGCGTATAATGATAACATATAAATGCTAAAAAGTCTGCCTTCTACTGAACGCCCATAGCCCAGAGGTAGAATCACCGACTGACGCCAATTCGGTCGGGTTTCAATCCTGGGTTAAAAACAATCGAAGTCTAACCGTACTGATGAGCTGTGATACAGTGAAACAGATCTGTCTGCGGATGACTATGGTATATATATATATATATATATATATATATATATATATATATATATATAATACTGTTACTTTAATCAAAATATATTTGTGAAACATTTACATTTAATAAGAAAATGTAGTTTATCAACAAACAGATGAAAATTTTTAGCTTAGTTGTTGATAAACTACATTTTATAATTAAATGTAAATGTTTCACAAATATATTTTGATTAAAGTGACAGCATTTTATATATTTTTTTAACCCTTTTGTATGTGATCTTAAGATTTTGACCAAGAGTGTATTCCTAAGCAGTCACCCACCCAAGTACTGACCAGGCTCAACATTGATTAACTTCATTAATCATACAGGAGAACTAATGTTTCAACATCATGTGGATGTTAGCCTTTGAGAAATAAGAACATGAAACCTGATTTCCATATTTTACAGGGTGCGATGGGTAAATTGTCACAATTATATAATTTTGAATTTGCACGTGTTGTTTGTTTTTTAGCGTCAACTGCACAGTATAATAGGGTCAGTTGAGCACTCTCTGTGAAAAAAATAGCACCACAATTCAATTCACCCTGCCAGAAATTTGAAAATAGCATGCTATGATGATTGGCATTTGTGCTAGAAGCTCCAATACAAACATTTCAGAGTGCTTAGGTGTTAATCCAAGGACAGTACAGAGGATCTGAAAAGAGTTGGTTGATAGATTCTATCAACATCATTGTGTTTGGAGTGAACGCTAGTGATTGCGACATTATGTCTATATAGGGCCCCAGACTCAACATGGAGGTCTACATCAAGTGCCTTGAGGAGGTAGTGCTGTCCTTGGTCAAGAGGGTGGCTGCTGGAAGACCCTATATAACACTATTTGACACTGAAGTGATTAAGAGATGGATAGAAAAATGTACCAATAAACTGAATGAAGATTTTTCTGTTTTTTTTAGAAAAAGTGAAATCTCTAAAACCTAAACATTTTCCCACAGACCAAGGCAGATTGCAGGAAAAGCCATGTGCCGAGTTAGACAGCTGATTAATTATCCTGTTTTCAAGTGCAAGTTATCAAAACACAGGACCAAAGAGAGAAGTGAAATTGGAAATGATAAAAAATTACTTAATGACCAGCCAAGTAGATAACAAATGGAATTGCACTGTAGACAGTGCTAGAATATAAAGGATTTCTTTGTGAATTGAAGAATTGATGACCCTGACAAAAATTGAAGAAGTCATCTGGAAAATGTCTAAGTAGGAAAGAAAATTTTCCTTGTGTAGGAGAAATATGAAATAATAAAATCAAATTAATGACCGCAAGTGAATTTTGAATCCTAATCAGTTGAAGGAGGACTGAGGCAGTTAGCAGAGGTGGAAAACTAGGGAATGTGGAAAAATTGTTCACACCCTTTGAAGAGTGTTGGTGTGAGATACTAATGAAGAAAAGAAGTTAATTGGGTGAATTGATACCTATGACTGCTACTCACAGAAAGGAACTCCCCCTCCCCGAATTGAAAAAGATAATCATCAAAATCCAGATAACAAAAGAGACTCTATCAAGATTAGGGAAATCACCGATTTCCCCAAACCACTCATTTCCCACATCTAATTTGGATGGAAGTCTTTATAAGTGAGGGCCTGGAGTGACCAAAAGAGAGTTGAAAAGAAACCAGCTGAAGCAGTAGTTGAAATTGCAGTTGAGATGAGACCACACTGCCTGACATCACATGACCACCTGCCTAAGAAGAATTCTGACTCAAGCACTGTACCAGACATAACAGAACCAGCCAAAGTGTTATATTTTGACTTAAGGCGTGGGTTGGGATGATGGCTGTCTGCCTTAAAGTAGATAGAATTTGACTGTTGAAATGACCAAGTGCTGTATCAAAAGAACTAAGATATAAAACTTGGAATTTTATGAAGATATCTTTTTTCCTTTCTTGTGACTTGCTCAACCTTAATGATTTATTTACAGCAGTTCCTGAAGGTCACTTGGTTTTGCCTGTGTATGATCAATCAAATCACAATGAAGTAAACTATCAGCCGGTTCACACTCCACCCACGTCTATTGAACAGGTGAAGAGGCTCATCCCTTGTTCCCTGTTTAGGTTGTGGTTTCCGGCTTTCTCTTTTCCAATCTTCTCACTCTTTTCTTTATTTATTTTTTTCAATTGGAGTAGATATACTAAACTATCGCCCGGTTCACACTCCACCCACGTCTATTGAACAGGTGAAGAGGCTCATCCCTTGTTCCCTGTTTAGAATGATGTGGTTTCCGGCTTTCTCTTTTCCAATCTTTTCACTCTTTTCTTTTTTTCTTTTTTTCAATTGGAGTAGATAGCCTAAACTATCAGCTGGTTCACACTCCACCCATGTCTATTGAACAAGTGAAGAGGCTCATCCCTTGTTCCCTGTTTAGGATGTGGTTTCCGGTTTCCTCTTTTCCAATCTTTTCACTCTTATGTAGCCCCCTGCACATCAGTGGTGTTACTGCCTTGCTTGAAGTGATATGGTTAAAAAAGAAAAAAAAAGTAATTAGTTTATTGATCTAGCTGCAGGAATTGGGTAATTTGAAGACCGACTGGAGGGGTAAGGTCACACCTATGTTTGGTAGCAAGACTCTGCACCATGCCACACAAGCAGAACCCAGTAATGGCTGTCAGACATTTTCAGTAAACACATCAATCCTTACATCTGGCCACCTAACTCCCCAGACTGCAACCCCCTTGATTATTATATGTGGGACACAGTTGAGCGAGAGACCAGCATAACTCCTAGTGAAACCAAAGATTTGAAGGCAAAGATTTTGGCAGCATTCACTGACTTAAATAAGAGACCATCAAGAAAAGTTGGAGATTCCAAAGTTGTCTGGAGGCCATGGTTGGAGCCAATGGCGACTTCATTGAATAAATTTACTCTTTACTATTTCAAGATATTTTTGTGCAATTTTGGTAAATATATCTGTTAAAATGAGTTGTCAGTGTTGTTTTCATTTTACACAACAGTTTATCAATCGCAACCTATAAGTAGATGTTTTATCAAGGGTTTCATCTGCTTGTCCATTTGGTACAACTTCTGTTATATCAACTCTTTCTCCTACCAACTCTCATTCATCTACACATTCCCAACGTATGGCTGGCAAAAGAAATGGATGGCATTGGAACTGTGTGACAGACAACTTTATCTCATGCCGAAATCAGTCCAAAACTCATTCCACTCCCAAGCATGACTGTTAATATAAACTAGCACTTGGATATAACCTATTTCCGGTTTTGTTGCTGCCTGATCTCCAAAACTCCCTCAACCAAGTGGATACTGCCTAAAAAACTAGATTTCAAAAATAACATTTTCTGACTATTAAACACAAAGAAAAAAAAGAACATATTTTATTTTTCTATATAGTATAACATTATATTTTCAAAGTTTAACATAACTTCCAATATTCTAGTTAATGCTGAGAGACATATGTTGAAATAATGGTTCATGTCCAGCTACTGACGTTAAGCAATATTGAACCTGATCAGTACCTAAATAGGTGACCACTTGGGAATACCAGGTGCTGTAAGCTTGAATGTGGCGTGGGGAGTATAATATATCAGTCAGTTAAATGCCATACATGATACACACTTGAGCAATCATGTCTCGAAAGAGGCATGACTGACTGGGCAGATTATCCTGCAGTAGGTTGCCATTACTTTCTGCAGTAGACTGGTTGCCAGCCAAGGCTATAGAACCCAATCTGTTCTGTTATTTAACCCATAACTGGAGGGAAGAGATGGATTAATACTTTTCCTAATGGTATTTGCGTATCAGTGAATGCAAGATATTTAGCTGGAATTCGTACTTGGCTCCCCGATTTCTTGTTTCAAGCTGATATTCACTGCCCCACAATGCAACAATTCTAAATGATAAATTGAAGAACTGAGTTTAAATTCTGGTTGGGTTTATTACATTCACTTACATGCAAATACCTTTATGAAAGGTATCAATCCACCCCTTCTTTCTCTTAGCCCTAGGTTAAATAGCAGAAATTGATGTGTAGTCTGATTGTGTTTTGTAGGATGAAAGTGTTGATACTAACACAAGTGGTCAAACACGGATCTCAAGGCAACAAACATAACTGTTGAATGAATTGTGCTACCAGGATTCAGTCAGTTAAGTCAGTTAAGTGCCATACGTGAAACACGCTTGGGCGATCATGTCTCGAAAGAGACATGACTGACTAGGCAGAAGATTATCCCGCAGTAGGTTGCCATTGCTTTCTGTGGTAGACTGGTTGCCAACCAAGGCTATAGAACCCAATCTGTCCTGTTATTTAACCCATAACTGGAGGGAAGAGACGGATTAATACCTTTCCCAAGGGTATTTGCACGTAAGTGAATGCAATGAATTCAACTGGAATTCGAACTCGGCTCCCCGAATTCTCGTTCCGAGCCAATATCCACTGCACCACAATGCTACCAGGATCACATGACAATAAATATTTAGTATATAAAGCACTCGGACAGAAGTGGTTCTGGATATGGCTATAAACGGCATTTGGCAGCAAGGCTTCTGATTGGGAGGTTGTTAGGAGCATGGAACCATCTCTTAATTGCTGTTGTCCTCAGGTCCACTCTGACCCGGGGTGGTAGCACCTGTTAGGCTCCCAACCCTCTTTCTTTCAATCTGCCTTCTGAGTATCAGATTTTCCAAACCCTTTTTCTTCATTATGTGCCCTAGAGGTTTCAATTGCCCCTTCCTGATGTTAAGTATAAGTTTGTTTTTTTTTTCATTTCATTTCTCTAAAACTTTATTGTTGCTCCATATTCGGTTTACGGTATCCTACTGTAGTATTACATTTTTGTTGTTGATGAGCAAAGCAGGCCTTAGATCTCCAAAATGGATCATATTTAACAATCTAGTAAAGCAAATGTTTCAGCATATTTCATATGCTTCTTGTCTAACCACCGTTCCTGTTCAACTCTACCCTTTGCAATCCTGGGAATGACAATAAACTGCATCCAGTAGCAAGGCCTCTGATTGGGAGGTTGTGAGGATCATGGAACCATCTCTTAATTGCTGTTGTTCCCAGGTCTACCCTGACCCAGAGTGGTAGCACCTGTTAGGCAAATAGTTAACCACCAAACTGGGGTCAAAACACCATGAAAGTATAAAAATATACTTTTATAGAAATATATACATAAAGATAGAAAATATACATTTTTGAAGGAAAAATATTACCAACAATACATTTTTTAAGGAAAAAATTATTATCATAATACATTTTTGAAGGAAAAAAAATTATTATCAGTAATACATTTTTGAATACAAAACTAGAAGATATCTTCAGTCTTATATTAAAAAAATAAATAAAAATTTTTTTTATTAAAATCTGACTAAATCAACCTTTTCACTGTAACTGAACATTAAAAAAATACCTTAACACCCCACCATTTTGGCATCAGATAATCCACAGAGGTTGATAACAAAACTCAAACTCAGACAGAATTCTGAGTGTGTTGTGTGTCATTGAAGAGATGGTTCCTGAGTGAATCACTCGAGAGAATTATTCCAAGAGTATTATTGTGTATAATTCAAAGGATTCATTTAGTACGTTGACTTACGCGAAGATACCAAAATATTATAATAGCTAGTTACCAAAAGGTCCTTTCAGAATAACGTAACAAAATACTAACATTACAATACATTGGTAACTAGTCTTCTGTAGAATGTAATGATAATCTATTGCAGGAATTCTTCCAAGTCAGTCATGAATCAAAAAGAGATATGATCTCCCAGACATGTATCTTGCATGGCACATAAGAAATTCCAGTTAATGGTAATCAAATACAAAAGCAGCATGATAAAAAGAAAGTGTATATATATATATATATATATATATATATATTCTAAATTATATTTTCAAAACATGTACAAATTTTTTTTCTATATATCCACTACAAATCATACATTTGTTTCGACTTGATAACAAATGTACGATTTGTAGTGGATATTTTTTTTTTAAAAATCATATCACCCTGAGCAAGGCGGTAATGCCACTGATGTGCAGGGGACTACATAAGAGTGAAAAGATTGGAAAAGAGAAAGCCGGAAACCACATCCTAAACAGGGAACAAAGGATGAGCCTCTTCACCTGTTCAATAGACGTGGGTGGAGTGCGAACTGGGCAGTAGTAAAAAAAATTTGTGCATGTTCTAAAATATAATTTATAATAAATATTCTCAGCTCTATATTTTTTATATATTGAACACTGTTTTAAATTAATGTTTTGGACAGTGTAAAAAAATTTTTTTCTTTGTTCCTTATTCACTCGGATATATATATTTTGAAAGAACTGATTTATTTTTAACTCAGCATTTTTATTACATTAGAAGTTATTATAATGGATCCCCATATTTGAAATAGATATAACCCTCTTGCTGGGCAGTTTGTTCTCTGTGACTGAGCAGTCTAAGGAACAATGGATCAAACTGTAGTTTCTCCTACAAAGAGGGACACAGGTTCAAACCCTGCCAGAGAGCATATTTTCTTTATTGAGATTTAATAATTTAAAGAAAGAAGTAGTCTATTTTGTTTTTTTTAATCAGTTTATCCAAGCAAGGCTATAATTCCGCTAAGACACAAGGCAACAACTAAAAATAATGTTTGAAGTAATAAATCAAATACACATGTGGTGAATGGTGCTACAATTTGTATTGGATGAGGTTGTTGTTAGTCATCAGTTTGTAGTGATGGTCTTATTTTGTAAGGATGTAGTTGTTTAAGAATTATGACAAAGAGGTTAAGGAATTTCAAAGGAAAAAATATTAACATTTTCAAAAGAAATGAATTTAAACACATGGAGGAATATCATATAAATTCACACAAGGAACAACCTAACTCACAAAAGGAGAGAAAGAGAAAAAATTATATATATATATACAACTGCTGCTATTTATGGTCAGGTGCCCCTGCCGTTCTCCTCAGTGTTCTTGACAAGTTCCAAAGGAGAGTCTGTAATGTGATAGGTACTGATCTGGCGACTCGACTGCAGCCACTTCCCCATCGTCGAAATGTGGCCTCCCTTTGTCTGTTCTATAAATACTTTCATGGCTTCTGCTCAGATGAGCTTAAGTCACTGATGCCTCCTCAACAGGTGTTTACTCGTGCAACCAGACTGGCAACTGGGTCCCACCCATTCACAGTCAGGTTAGCCAAATGTAGACGATAATTCTACTCCTGCAGCTTCCTCTCTTGCACTTCCCGCCTGTGGAACTCGCTCCCGTATTCTTGCTTTCCTGACAGCTACAACCTCCAGAAATTTAAATGCAAAGTCAATACTCATCTACTAACCACTGGACTCTAGCTCTCTCCCCTCCCCTGTATAACCTTCCCTTTTTCTCCACCTATGTATCTGTCATCGCACCTGCTTTCTCAGCTCTCTGTTGTTCCTTTCTAACTAGTTTGTACTCCTCACTCTTTTCTAATTAATCTTTTTACATTTATGTAACCCCCTGCACATCAGTGGCGTTTCTGCCTTGCTCGGGGTGAAATGATTAAAAAAAAAAAAAATTAAAAAAAGGGAAAGTAAACATTTGTGTAATTAGCCATAGTATGTGTAGGTGTGTTCACATAGTTTGTTTGAAATTAACTAGTTGGTTTGCTGGGAAGTAAGTTTGACAGGTGACTAAGTCTCCCAATACAAGAAAACTAGACACTGCTACATCCTGCTTCTAAGTGAGCAAAAACATGATGAGGTAGTGTGTTCTTTCCTTTTATACTACTCATTGCTGTGTCATCTAGTGGTGTTCTTGCAATCAGTCAGTCAGTTAAGTGCCATACGTGATACACGCTTGGGCAATCATGTCTCAAAAGAGACACGACTAACTGGGCAGAAGATTTTCTATCCTGCTCTTTAAACTATAGCTGAAGGGAGAAGAGACGGATTGTAGTAATAAGTAGTAATTAATGGGGGATCATTTTATTACTTAATAACAATAGAAAACTGATCCCCCACTTTTGCCCAGTATAAGCCTTATTTATGTTTCCAACTATTATCTACATTCAGTCAGTTAAGTGCCATACTTGATACACGCTTGGGTGATCATGTCTAGAAAGAGACGGGTATTTGCGCATAAGTGAATGCAATGAATTCGGCTGGAATTCGAACTCAGCTCCCCAATTTCTTGTTCTGAGCTGATATCCAATGCACCACAATGCACCACAATGCACCAAAATGCATTAATCCCCACACTTACTTATAAGCTTTATTTTGTAAGTTAGGCACAGTTTGAAATTAATAAAAAATAATTACTACTAAATCTGTCACGAGCAGAATTTTCAAGCATTAAATTTGACATTTACTAAGTTATATAACTGATAAATCTATTGACACCATTATCCAGGTAGTATTTTCCAAGAATAGAGTATTTCTGTTATATTTGGGTGGGAGCTGCACGGACTGAACTTTCTAGTCTCAGTAATCCAAAAGCATCTCACAGTTCTTGTGGGTGACAAATTATTTTCCAGCCTCTAACCTCTCTCTCACAAGCAGCATGTGGCAAGCCTCTCGCCACTCTATTGCTACTTTCATGGAAATCTGAAGAACTACATTCCTTGCTTCTGCCAGGCCTGACCTTCAGAGCAAGAACTCGCCATACCACTTACATTATAGCAAACCATTCATATTCCCTCTGTATTCCACTGGTGAGAAGTAAGTTTCATTTGAACAGCTTCTCACGAGCCAATGCTTTGTAGAACTGATTCCCAAGAAGATGTTTCTCTGATCACTACAATCTTAACCTGTTCAAGTCTAGGGTTAACTGTTACCTTATTCTCATATCTGTATTCACTTCCTCCTAGCATAACCCTCTATCTTGGGTAGTCCTTAAGCCTTGTACAGGGAGGAGCATTACCATAAAGAAATAGAATCTCTGCAGATGTTTGAAACAGTTTTTGAAAATGGGACCCCTTATACACTATTTTTTTCTAATACATTTCCTATGGTAAATTTTAATCTATAAATTCATTAGAGATTAAGAACAATAACTAATAATAAAACAGTAATTAATTAAAGCAGTATTACAGTAAAATGCTGTAATAAAAGTTATATAATATATACACCCTTGTGCAAATTAATTGAAACAACTGCTTTAGTTTCCTTTCTTTCATTAGTTTTAGACCCAGGTTGTAATCAATTTCTATTTTTTCCTCAGATTAGGTCATTTGCAGTAATGTGCAGTAATACTTTTCCGGTTTTTCTCTTTTCCAATCTTTTCACTCTTTACTTTTTTTTTTATTTTTTATTTTTTTTTTAATTGGAGTAGATAGACTAAACTATCGCCCGGTTCACACTCCACCCACGTCTATTGAACAGGTGAAGAGGCTCATCCCTTGTTTCCTGTTTAGGATGCGGTTTCCGGTTTTCTCTTTTCCAATCTTTTCACTCTTTTCTTTTTTTATTTTTTTCAATTGGAGTAGATATACCAAACTATCGCCTGGTTCACACTCCACCCACGTCTATTGAACAGGTGAAGAGGCTCATCCCTTGTTTCCTGTTTAGGATGCAGTTTCCGGCTTTCTCTTTTCCAATCTTTTCACTCTTATGTAGCCCCCTGCACATCAGTGGCATTATCGACTTGCTTGGGGTGATATGATTAAAAAAAAAAAATCTACCTGTGGCTGCTGCCAAGTTACCCTAGAAAATAGGCTTAAATTCTTATTGTGACCAGATCCCTTTTTGTAAAATTAGCAGGTTTCATTTCTGGGCAAAGCCAGTCCTGTATTCTATTACCAGTGGCTTTGTCACCCCTTAGGATAATATTGCCAGACAAATTAGTACCCTTTCCTTGCCCTATACTGCTATAAATGGTTGACCACTCCCTTATATCTCCAGCATAGGAATACACAGTCATTGTTCTCAGGCCAAATGCCTAAAACAGCCTTTTCAGCTAGGACAGCAAAGAGGATGGTCACACACTAGTTTTTCTCCCTGCTACTAGAGGCTTTAGTTAATGGCCGCTAGCAGTGTGCCAGAAAAGGTCAATTTTTTCTTTGTTTTTTCCCTAAAGCTGAGTTTAAGCTTAGTATTTTTTAGCACCTTATAAACATATTTTTAAAGCTTTGTTATTATATTCTAAGAATATTTTCTACCCTTTTTCATAAATGTTAAAACCTAAAACTTTTCCTATTTATAAAAACTCTCATTCATCGTTTATTAATTTTAAAACTTCCCTAAAATTTTTATTCTCTTTAATGTTTTTTGTACCTTCAAAATGTATTGTTTTTGTATTTTATTTTATGTTGTTTTTAATTTTGTTGCACTTTTCACAAGGCTGCATTTATATGTGAAATAAATGTTGTTTTTTACATATTATGTAGCTTTCATCAGTCCTTTTAAACATACCACTACATATGCTAGATAGCCGTAACACTACCTGTATACAGAAATGAAATGTTCCTCTCCTCTTAAATATGTGGACACTATTGTAGAGTAGTGTGATTATATTGACTAGCAGTTCACTAGCAGTGTATTTACTTCACGCAGTGTGTGAGTCTTGTACTTGTTGATATACTATTATTCCTAACCTCTATTTTGGTGAGTACTCCTGCAGTAACTCTTTAGGGTTACAACAAATATGAATCTATTTTTGCTGTGTTTGATGAAATTTGTTTGGCCTGGAAAAATATTGTCATCCATGATTGCATCAGATTTTTATCATGCCCAAATACTATTGTCTTGTCTGTCAATTAGTTGTCCTATGGCCATTGTCTGCAATGGATGTTACTTCAAAGAAGAGTACAAAAATTGTCACACTGTACAAACATACTGGTAAGTCTTAGAGAGAGATCACGGATATTGTTGGTGTCAGCTTTTCAACTGTCAGTCATGTCATCAAGGTAAAGAAACAAACTGGATCCATCAGTCCAAAATGTAAAGGAACAAGCAGTTGGAAGAGAAAAACAATGCCAAGAGACGACATATACATGATCAGGGAAAGTGTGAAAGATCCTAGAAAGACATTAATCGTTTTGTTTCAATTAATTTGCACAAGGATGTAAAATATTTGTCCTGATCATCAATCTCAGAAATTTCTTCATAAAATTTTTTTTTCTTATTTATTTGAGAACTTGCACCTTTTCACTTTAATGAAGTTGTTGAGGTTATTCTTAAGCATATCTGGCGAAGCATCAAGTATTCAACTATTTGACAAGATTATGAATTTCGCTATAAACTGCGCCAGGGTTCCAAATGCACAGGGAATACTGGAGGGGTGTAGTGAGTTCTATTTCGGCCAAGGCTGCAGGACGACGATGAAGCATATCTGAACTACCAGCATTCTGCATTTGTGCTTAAATTCATTTCCAGGGTTGACTGTGGACAAGTGAAGCTATAGCGAGTGTTATGGTGCCCTTCTACAAAGAATGGACTCTTCCTGCGTGACTTCTGGCAAGCAGTTAGGACGCAATTAAGTGCGCAATTAAAACCGGATATTAGTCAAGGAATAAGCAGAGTAACTGTACCGTTCAGACTTACTTATTTCTATTTACTCATTACTAACACTTACTTTATATATATGTACTTGTTATTCTAATACACTGTTTTGAACTTACCTTCTGTTTTCCATGTCTTAATTCTGGCCAAGCCGGTCAGTACAACTTGGCGGCAAAGTTTTGCCACAAGAACTCCATAACAAAGTGGCAATGAAAATCCACAACAGAGCAAAGTCAAAAATAATGTGGGTCTATTACAATCACATATTTTTTAATAACTATTATGTACTTAAACAAGATCAAAAGAGAAACAAATATTGATCATTATTATTAAATTGATGCAAAATTTTTCAGATGTTTTTGACACTAGTTATTTGTTTATATAAATTTAGTCTCCATTATATAATCATCAAAGTATTTTCTTTGGGTCTCTATGAACTTAAGATGAGCACATAGCTGAGTGGTGAGAACATTTACATTCTGATCATAAGACCTGGTTTCAAATCTCCCTATGGTCAATTTGTCCCCAAGATGACATGATATTATCAGCCTGTAGAAACAGTCCCAGCATGTGGCATCTTTGGAAAGTATCTGGAATTCATACTATGGCTTGACCCAAACTCTAAACGTTGTGACTGAAATTGAGTAAACAGAACTGTTTGGGAACTGTTAGTGGTTTTACTAGCATGAAGTCACAAGTCATTATGACTGAGGTTTTAAGCATACCAACCTTGTTCAGCCTTTTAATCATGCCAGATAATGCATTCTCTCTTTTTCTTTAAGCTCAACTTACCTTTCGCTTGGATTCAAATCTCATCTTTTTCCAAATTTCAAAACTCTTCCTTTGCTTGAGCTCAAAACTCTCCTTTTCCTAAGCTCAAAAACTGCGTTTTCCTTAAGCTCACCTCTTTTTCTCCTGAGCTCAAAAATCTCCATTTACTTGAACTCAAAACTCACCTTTTTCCCCAAGCTCAAAAAAATCTCCATTTGCTTGAGCTTAAACCCACCTTTTTCCCAAGCTCAACTCTACTTTTCTTTAACCTCAAAAGTTACCTTTTACTCAAGCTCAAAAACCATTTTAAATGTTGCAAACCATATTTAACATGTACTAGTCAGTCAGTTAAGTACCATGCGCAATACACGCTTTGGGCGATCATGTCTCCAAAGAGACATGACTGACTGGGCAGAACATTATCCCGCAGTAGGTTGCCATTGCTTTCTGCGGTAGACTGGTTGCCGACCAAGGCTATAGAACCCAATCTGTCCTGTTATTTAGCCCATAACTGGAAGGATGAGACGGATTAATATCTTTCCCAAGGGTATTTGCGCGTAAGTGAATGCGAGGGATTCAACTGGATTTCGAACTCGGTTCCCCGATTTCTCATTCCAAGGCGATATCCACTGCGCCACAACGCACATATTGAACAATTAATTTAGTGATCTAATGTCTAGCTTCTAATGTATTTTCCTCCACAAATTAGTGTTGAACAAACATTTTGCTTAGCCAAGATTTTCACTAAAAGTAAAGCAAAATTGTCATCATTCTGCACATTAGGCAATTCTTACAAAGTATGCATGCATAAGTAACAATGAGGAGAGTAAACTTCAAAGCCACTTCTAAAATCTTTTTAAAATTAGCCAAAAGATTTTACTGGTGACATTTGCCCCAACCCAGAAGTTGTTATTCTTTGCGTTATTTTTTATTTTCCATACCAGTTTTCCCTTACAAATGAAAAGTTTGAGTTATATGAGTTGATAAAGCAAGTATAAAATTTATTTGACATACTGTAAGTTACTAAGTAAGTTTGGATAAAATGGTTTATCTAATCTATTAATTGGGGCCTTTATGTATAAGAGGTACAACAGTCTATCTTGACAGACAAGCTAAGTTTATAGAAGTAGTGATGTTCAAATTCTGGTTGATATTCATTGCATTCACTTATGCACAAATACCCTTGGGAAAGGTATTAATCCGTCTCTTCCTTCCAGTTATGGGTTAAATAACAGGACCGAGTGGGTTCTATAGCCTTGGTTGGCAACCAATCTACTGCAGAAAGCAATGGCAACCTACTACGGGATAATCTGCCCAGTCAGTCATGTCTCTTTCGAGACATGATCTCCCAAGCGTTTACCATGTATGGCACTTAACTGACTGATAAATGGTTAAAATGAGAGGGAAACTGATTGAGCTGTTTTTAAACATTTAATCGATCCAAATAAATAAACAGGAAATTCTATCTGTCCATCTCTGTCTGAAACCTGTAGGAGAATGAAAATCAAATAAATGATAAACTAGTAATAAAAAAATAAATAAATGATTTAATTTTCCCATAATGCAAATGGAAACCAAAGAAAGGATTCCTTATGTCAGAAGTTAATGATATCATTTCTGGAAAGGAGTTTATCTCTCTTGAGAACTCTGAATTATTGGATTCGAACGTATTTTTGCAGCGCTCTCTCAACGTCATGCTGATTTGAGGTGGGCTCTTTCTTACCTCCAAGTTAGCATAACCATGTGCATCAATAAAAATTGATCATTAATTTTCCAATCATGTTTTGTGTTATGCATCTCGGAACGAGAAATCGGGGAGCCGATTTTGAATTCCAGCTGAATTCATTGCATTCACTTACGCACAAATATTCTTGGAAAAGGTATTAATCCATCTATTCCTTCCAGTTATGGGTTAAATAACAGGACAGATTGGGTTCTATAGCCTTGGTCAGCAACCAGTCTACCGCAGAAAGCAATGGCAACCTACTGCGGGATAATCTTCTGCCCAGTCAGTCATGACTCTTTTGAGACATGATCGCCCAAGCGTGTTTCACGTATGGCACTTAACTGACTGATTGAGGTTCAACAACATTATCATCTTCTGATATTGGACGAAGAATCCAAGTACCAAACCAACTACAATCTTTCTAACAGGCCACACTTGCTCTAAATACATATATCATACCTTTTGGAAACAGGATGACCTCAGGATTGAAAAGCTACTCAATATTCTGGTGTTTGAACATCCAGCATTGGGATTTGTATCTGGATGATGAGGGAACAGTGAAAAATTCAAATTTTATAACTGTAAAAAAATTAGTGATTTTAAGTTTTTAATTTATATTGAGTTTAAAGTAATGCAAAAACTTTGTGAATTTAAATTTTTTTTGTTTTAAATTCAGTTTAAAATATCTCCAAAACTTTGAATTGAGGAAATCAATTTATTTCTTCAAAATGCCAAGGAATCAGGGTTAAAGTGAGAGGTTTCATGACGTGAGGTTTTCAAGTTCCACAGAGTTTATTATTTGAAGAACTCAAATCATTTGAAGTTCCATTGAGTTGTGAGATTTTGATGTTCCATGGAGTGAATAGAGGAATTCGAAGTTATTTCTTTGAAATTATCATTGTTGTTTTCTAAACTGGACCATAGGCCTTTTTAGATTTGGAGTGGAGGCCCAATTAGCCCTCCACAGGAACTAGCTTAAATTTTTAAAGTAGTATTACATATAACTGGAAAATAATACTAGATTTTATCTATAAGAAGCAGGTTATAGTTGAATAAATCTAATCTAATCTAATCTAATCTAAATCTATCTAAATCTAAACTTATTTATAAATGGAACTTTGTCTGTGTGTGTGTGTCTGTGTGTGTGTCCATTACCTATAGACTCCAAAACAGCTGAACTGATTTTCTTGAAAATTTACACAGTTGTACTATAAGCATCTGCGAGTGTTCTTAGCTAGGTTTTGTGTCAAGGTACCCCCGATAAATATTGAAAATCGATAATCGAAAAAATCGGGAGTGGTCTGATTTTAATCAAATTTGATGCACTCATAGACAATGACATAAGAAATGATATTCAGAAGTTTCAAGGTTGCAATTCTTACAATAGTGCAGAAAATCGATAATATATATATATATAAAAGGCAAGATGTTTGTGTGTGTGTGTCTGTCTGTTTATCTGTCTGTATGCCCTTTATACAAATCCATAATTTTTATCTGATTCTCACCAAACTTCACACAAATGTTCTTTAGGCTGAGTCTGAGCTCCAGGACCATGGATTAGTTTTTAAAGCTTTCATTACACCTGAGCAATGCCGGGCTATACTGCTAGTTATTGAATAAATGGTTCATTCAATATGCTCTAAAATAACTAATATATTCTAAATATAACTCTGTATTTTATATGTAAGATACTTTATAATAATTTTATTAAAGATATTAATTTATTACCTTATTATTATTTCTTTTAAATTTAATCATATTGCTAATAAGAGAATAATTTTGATCCTACAAAACTGATGAATCATTATGTATGATTTTAAAAAAAATTCTTTTTTATTTAGTTGTAGTTATATAATTGTTATTTTGAAATCATAAAAAGAAAGTGTTTATTTTTATAAATGCTGAACTATTCAAAATTTTCTAGCCTGTACTTAAAGTTACTGCTAAACACTTTGAAATTGTAAGATTGATTTTTGACTGAAATGTGTGATATCTTAAAAACACATTTTACAGAGTCTTCTCATAAAACTGACTTCTTTTCCAAGCAATTCCAAGTCAATGTACTATCAGTGTTCTTAATTGATTTCTCACTAGAAGCCTTCATGGAATTTAATCTAAAGACTGTCTTATAATTGATTTTGTTTTTGCAAGTAGCATTAAATCAATGTCCTTAAACTGATTTCCCACCAGAAGATTGCACAAAATCCATCCTAGTTTTAAAATTTCTGAGCATTACGTTGTCTATCACTTGCAGCAACTGCGTTATTACTATTCTGTGAGTAAATTCAAGAGGACATTTTTTATCATGTTTCTTTCTGATGACTTCAAGATTCTCTGTAGTATTATGGTCAGTTGAATTTGCTTACTGCCTAAATAATCCATTTTTTTCAGTAAAAATATAAGACTTTTCAATCTGTGTGTGGTTATAAACATGGTATATGTGATATGTTTTCATCAGTGAGTCATTTATCACACTCCACAATAAGGCAAAGAGATATGTTTGTGTGCAACTTGTGTCAAAAACATTAGGAAAATCTGAGAAAACTATATATATATATATATATATAATTTCATTTGGAAATGAGTTATTTATAGGTATGATTACATATATAATCATACCAATAAATCATACAAGCATGGATGAGTGTTCTAAGATCCTTAAATAACTCCTCTCTAATTGATATGTCCCAGAAAGGGATATATATATATATATTATTCGAGGTAGCTAAGCTGTTTTGGCAAATGTAACCAGGTAGGAAAATCTAATACGTAGATTTAATTGACGGCACTTCTCATATGCAGTATCATGAAACGTAGACATATCCAATAGATGTAAACCAATAGTCGTAGACACGTAGACTTCTATGCGTCCTCGCCTTTGCCTGTATTTATGGCTGATACCAGCCAATCACATTACTGCAAGGGAGAACCAAGGTGTATGCATATTCATTGCATATTCATTACATCACTAATATTGAAAACTGTTTAGTTTGAAAATTCTAGTCGCATGTTCGTAAAAAAAATTGCTGCTTCAGCATTTGAAACATGGTAATATCAGTCATTATAAATCAACTGAAGATACCAAAAGGTTAAAACCTAGGTCACGGAAATAACTCATTTCCAAGTGAAAAATATTAAAAAGTTCTATAATATAATTGTTTTGAACACTTTTCAGATACAACTGTGTACTGGTCTAATTTAATTATGACCAAAAACTAACTAATTACATACATACATACATACATACATACATACATGTGTGTGTGTGTGTGTGTGTGTGTGTGTGTGTGTGTGTGTGTGTGTGTGTAATTTTTCTCCTGTCAGACTCATGGAGATAGAGAGACGATAGCAAGGCAGTGTTGGCTCAGTTCATTACAGAGACAATAGTGCAGCAAAGTCAGCTCAGTTCATTTCATTACAGAGACAATAGTGCGGCAGAGTCAGCTCAGTTCATTTCATTACAGAGACAATAGTGCAGTAGAGTCAGCTCAGTTCATTTCATTACAGAGACAATAGTGCGGCAGAGTCACCTCAGTTCATTTCATTACAGAGACAATAGTGCAGTAGAGTCACCTCAGTTCATTTCATTACAGAGACAATAGTGCGGCAGAGTCAGCTCAGTTCATTTCATTACAGAGACAATAGTGCAGTAGAGTCAGCTCAGTTCATTTCATTACAGAGACAATAGGGCAGCAGAGTCACCTCAGTTCATTTCATTACAGAGACAATAGTGCGGCAGAGTCAGCTCAGTTCATTTCATTACAGAGACAATAGTGCAGTAGAGTCAGCTCAGTTCATTTCATTACAGAGACAATAGGGCGGCAGAGTCACCTCAGTTCATTTCATTACAGAGACAATAGTGCGGCAGAGTCACCTCAGTTCATTTCATTACAGAGACAATAGTGCAGTAGAGTCAGCTCAGTTCATTTCATTACAGAGACAATAGTGCAGTAGAGTCAGCTCAGTTCATTTCATTACAGAGACAATAGTGCGGCAGAGTCACCTCAGTTCATTTCATTACAGAGACAATAGCGCAGTAGAGTCAGCTCAGTTCATTTCATTACAGAGACAATAGTGCGGCAGAGTCAGCTCAGTTCATTTCATTACAGAGACAATAGTGCAGTAGAGTCAGCTCAGTTCATTTCATTACAGAGACAATAGTGCGGCAGAGTCACCTCAGTTCATTTCATTACAGAGACAATAGTGCAGTAGAGTCACCTCAGTTCATTTCATTACAGAGACAATAGTGCAGTAGAGTCACCTCAGTTCATTTCATTACAGAGACAATACTGCAGTAGAGTCAGCTCAGTTCATTTCATTACAGAGACAATAGTGCGGCAGAGTCACCTCAGTTCATTCTCTTTACTACCAGTTATGAAAGCTCTTGTCACATCTTTAACAGTGGCTTATTTTATTTTTTTGCAATAATTATGTCGTCGAGTAATATATATCTTTATATGTTTATGTAAATATATATATATTCTTGAACATCTCAACGTGGTGTAATGGTTAGCAAACTTGTCTCACTAGGACCCATTATGACTGAGTAGTGAGTTTGATCCACACTGAGTACCCCATACTTTTGGCCTTGTGCCACATCTAAGCAGTTCTTAGAAAATATATATACATCCTCTCTGTTATAATGAAGTCTGTTGTGTGTTTATTTGTATATATTTTGCCATCACATTTCTCAGCACACTCGTTTTACAAGGTCTCATCATAAAAATTATTTCTTTGCCAAGCAAAACCAAGTCAATATAGTGTCAGTATTTTTAACTGATTTCTCACTAGAAACCTTTATGAAATTTAATCTAAAGACTCTTAGAACTGATTTTGTTTCTGCAAGTAGCATTAAACCAATGTCCTATCAATGTTTTTAAACTGATTTCTCACCAGAAGACTTCACAAAATTCATCCTAGTTTTAAACAA
This sequence comes from Ascarosepion bandense, assembly GCA_037127315.1. Lineage (NCBI taxonomy): Eukaryota > Metazoa > Mollusca > Cephalopoda > Sepiida > Sepiidae > Ascarosepion > Ascarosepion bandense. The sequence goes on along the minus strand of JBBBDQ010000924.1, from coordinate 1,812,192 downwards.
ATTGAGGAAATTTCTGAGCATTTGTTGTTTATCCTTTAATTCATCTAAGACTTTGTCCATCACTTGCATCAAATTCCATCAGAATCACTATTGTTCTTTGAGTAAATTCAAGAGGATGTTCTTATGTTTTTTTCTGATGGCTTCAAGATTCTTTGTAGTATTATGGTCAGGTGAAATTGCTTTCCATCTTTTAAGGAAAAATGGACTTTCCAATCTTATATTTTTTTTATTTTCACATGCATGTTGTTATCTTGTTTTTTTTGTTAACTTCACAATATAGTAGGGTCAGTTGGGCACTGTCTGTGAGAAAAAGAGCACCATGACACAATTTATTCTGCCAGGAATTTTAAAAAAATGGCATGCTGTACTGCTTGGGATTTGCACTGAAAACCCCAATACAAACATTTTAGAGTGTTTTGGTGTCAATCTGAGGACAGTACAGAGAATTTGGAAAGAGTCGGATGAGTCTAATAGTGATTACAAAGGCATGGCAACTCAGAAAACTCACTCTAATCATTCTGATCAGAAAAGAACTCTCAAACTTATTGAAGGCCTCAAACTCAACATAGAGGCCTATATCAAGTGTCTTGAGATAGTAGTGCTGCCATGGGTCAAGAGGGTGGATGCAACAGAACTCTGCATCATGCCACACAAGCAGAAAGACCTAGTCATGGCTATCATACAATTTCTGCAACCACATCACTCCTTACATTTAACCAACTAACTTCCCAGACTGCAACCCCCTTGATTATTATATGTGGGATGCAGTTGAGCAAGAGATTAACAAAGCCCCTTGTAACATCAAAGATGAACTGAAGGCAAGGATTATGCCAGTATACACTAACTTAAGCAAGAAGACCATCTAGAGGGGTTGCAGGAGATTCTGAAATAGTCTGGAGACCATGGTTGAAGTCAATAGCAATTTTATTTAAGAAATTTAATATTTAGTATTTCAAGATATTTTTGTGTAATTTTGGTAAATATATCTGTTAAAATGAGATGTCAGTATTATTTTCCTTTTTGTATAACTAGCAGTATAGCCCGGCGTTGCTTGGGTGTAATGAAAGCTTTAAAACTAATCCATGGTTCTGGAGCTCAGACTAAAGAATATTTGTGTGAAGTTTGGTGAGAATCGGATAAAAATTGTGGATTTGTATAAAGGACATACAGACAGATAAACAGACACACACACAAACATCTTGCGTTATATATATATATATATATATATATATATATATATATATATATATTATCGATTTTTTGCACTATTGTAAGAACTGCAACCTTGAAACTTCTGAATATCGTTTCTTATGTCTTTGTCTATGAGGGTATCAAATTTGATTAAAATCGGACCATTCCTTCTATAACCCGATTTTTTTGATTATCGATATTTATTGAGGGTACCTGGACACGAAACCTAGCTAAGAACACTCACAAACGTTTATAGTACAACTGTGTAAATTTTCATGAAAATCGGTTCAGCCGTTTCGGAGTCTATAGGTAATGCATACACACGCACGCACGCACACACACACACAGAGACAAAGATCCATTTATAAATAAGTTTAGATTTACACGACAATTTATCCATCGCACCATCTGTCTATACATAAAATTCTGTTACTTCCCTTCATTCATCTTCTTAAATAACCATACATTGGCTGATTGAAACCGAATTTTTGGTGAAGTGCAAACAGGTAGTGGGGTACAAAGTACAGTTGATTCTAGTAGGGTCTGTAACTTAATGCAGTAAATTTTGCCTTGCTGGGGGTTAGCATCATGGGTGATGTTAACCTCCAAAGTTTTATAAAAAAAAAGCTTCTTTAAAGTGATTAATAAAGAGCTGCTCCATGTTAGAAACATTAAAATTAATAAGCCACCTTTTACCCCACTAGGTCATTTTCAAGATCAACTGTCAATTTGATTTTATCAAACCTATCAGACTTACTATTAAGACAGTACTAAATAGCTTTGTCATTAGCATAGATACTGAATCAATAACAGAGTAGGTCCAAAAATGGAACCATTAGGGATGCCTGCATTAATGCTAAGAAATCTAGAAGAGTGGCCATTCAAGACAACTTTCATTATGTGGTTTGATATGAAAGATTGAATAACATCAAAGAAATTGTGAAAAATACTATGATCCTTCAACTTGTGAAGAAAACCCACATGCCAAATCCTGTCAAATGTCTTTAAAATATCAAAAGCAAGAACCCAAGCCTTGCCATTCTTATCTAAAGCTCAACAGACTCTTTCTGTAATAACTTTCAACATATCAGCAATTGACTGAGAAAAGCAAAAGCTATACTATTTGTTTGAAAGAAATCCTGCAAGGAGAAATGTATAACCAATTTAGAGTTCATTAGAACCTCCAGTACTTTGCCAATGAGAGATAGAAAGTTAATAGATCAATTTACATAAAAAATGATTTATACGTGTTTCATTGAATGTCACAGAAAAGGAAAATTTTAAGTTTGTTTCTATTAAGATTTTCTCATGTTCTTATTTTTCTTTTAGGAGATGGCTGCTAAGTGTGTAGAAACTGTCTGCAATGATTATTGTCTTGAACAATTCCTTAGCCATTTTTAAGGGGTTCATTGTCAATTTATTTTCCTGTGTTTATGTTCTAAGTTGTATTATATGGAAGTTGTAGAAGTTCTAAACTGTGCTTGGAGAAATGTGGTCATGATTCCATGTTGGTGTGTCTTTTAAAAGACAGCCAACATGTTACGACTTATATTACGAATCGTGTAAAATCTTTTGTAAAATAAAGACGGAAGCTGACGATGGTTCGCCTGAAATAAGCCTACACTTCCGATTCACCATGAAATAACGTGTCTGTCTTAACTTTTCTTATATATATATATATATATATATATATATATATATATATATATATATATATGAACTGTTTGAACATTATTTTTGATCGATACTCGTATTTAAATAGATATTCTGTTTATAAACAAACAATGTTATATATTTATTTCTACCAGCCTGATTATTTACAATAAATTTTTTATTACAAAAAAGGTCATTCATGGTTGAGAAATTTAAGACATGCCAGATTACATGGTAGCTTCCCCTATATAGATAAGTTCAAATCCTGCCAAATGACACACATTTTTGTAATAAAATATTTATCACAAATAATCAGGCCGGTAGAAATAAATATATAATACTGTTTGTTTATGAACAGAATAAATACTTAAATACGAGTATCGATCAAAAATAATGTTCAAACAATTTAAATGTCGCATGTTTATAATTAAGTTTATAATCAAGTTTCGTTAATCGTTAATATTAATCTTTGTTAATTTCCGTAACATGTTTATATATAACACAGAAAATCTAAGCCTGAGCCAAAAAACCTACCTAGGTTTCACCCTACGGCTCGTCAGGGTAAATTGGCTAACAACAAAGAATTAAAGTAGCAAATATTTAGGTTCTAGAGATCAAAACAAAGAAGACACCAACACACAAGAAGTGGGGGGGCAATCACTTTATTATTAGAAAAAAAAAAGAGAGAACAATTAAGCGATAGTTAAACGATAGGCAATTTTTCATATGCTTGCATTTATGTAGGATTTCGGATTTAGAGTTAAGTAAATCCTGTGCAGGTTCAAATACTGCAATAGCTAGTTTTCCTCCCTGTATAAATTACAGAATTTACTACCTGGTTTATATTTCGAACACCGTTTTAGTATTTCCTATTTCAGAATGGGATCTTTATTCATGCTTATATATATATATATATATATATATATATATATATATATATATTAATACAGGTTTCATTGAATAATATAGACAAGTTCTGTCTATTTATTTTGTGTAAGATCCGTTCGTATGATCTGATTAGCTTGATGGTGTTGTCATGGAAAGATGACAAGAAATCACAATAATTGTTGATTTTTTATCAGGTCTGAGCTTTCAGCTTACATAAGCCATTATCAAAGGATGAACATTTAATGTTCAGTGAACATAGAACATTTAAATTATTATTAACAGAATGGAGTTAAACCTGTATTAATGAAAAAATGCTGCCAAAATACACACAATATATATACATATACCATATTTTATTATATAAGTTAATGTCTCTCTCTGTCTCTAGAGAGAGAGAGAGAGAGAGAAAAAGAGAGATTAACTGATGAGAAAAGTCTACAGATTATTTAATGATACATAAATTCAAAAAGGCATTGATGGATAAAAGTACTTGTCAGTGTCAAAATTTTCTTTTAACAATGGATGGAAAGTAGCCACAAGAGAAACAGCAGTCCAACCAGTAGTTGCCCCATTATCAACTCACCTTTCAGGTTGCACCAAAAAAGAGAAGTGGGCGTTAATGTGGTATTGATATTCACCTGGCAAGGTATGAACAAGTTGAGTTAGTTACTTACACACTTGTCTGCAATCCTTTCTATTGATCCCGGTCTCTATATCTTTGTGTGGTGTTTTGGTTTTGAATTTGGTTTGCAAGTCACATTTTGAAATGTTAATTGGCACAGCTCTTTACAATTTGATAAAGTCTTAGAAATGGTTTCAGGTTTCTGTTCTAGTATCTGTGTGAGCATATCTGCCCCCCTCTTTTTTTAGCAATCTTTTTTTTCTCTCTATTTTTTCTTTTGTATATTATGTTTTCCCTCTCTCCCATTTTAACTGAAATCATTCCATTTACATCCTTGCTTTCTCTTTTGTCTTCATTATCTTCTCACTCTGCCTTGTTTTTCAACTCATTTGTCTCCATTGTCTTTCCTGAATTCATTCACTTTCATTTTTTTGCTTTTCTCTCTCATTATCTGCCCTATCACTCTCCTTTTCATCTACCCTATTGCCTTCCTTTCTGTCTTCAATTTCACCTTCCCTTTGTCTACTCTATCAACCTCCCCTTTGATAACCTATCAGTTCTCCTTCATGTGGCTTCTCTTTCACCTCCTCTTCTCCCTTTTCATTTCCTTTATTCATTGATTTTTTCTTGTTTTTTTTTTCATTATTACACTTTCATTCCTTTTTTTCATTATTATACTTTCATTCCTTTTTTTCATTATTATACTTTCATTCCTTTTTTTTCTTTATTTTCATTTCTCTTTCCTTTACTGCTTTTTTGCTTTCCCTCTCTCTCTTACTGCTTGTTTTTCTTTATTTTCTCATTGTTTGCTTTCCTTATGTTCTTCCTATTTTTCTTTTCATTCCCTTTTACTTTCATTCCTCTGAATTTCTTTTTTGCATATTTGCTATTTCTACCAAGATTGTATATCTTTCTCTTTCTTTCTTTCATTCCCTGTTTCTATTGCCTTCTGTATCTGGAACATTTTTTTTTATTTTTTTTCATTTTCCTTTCAATCTGTCCATCTTTTTTTTTGCTTCCTTATTCTGGCTTTTTCCTTTTCCCCCCATTTTCTATTACTTACCTTATATTTTACCTATCTTTGTCCTTTGTTCCAATCATTGGATTCTATGTCATAACTATATAAGGATTTCTATGACAATACCATTGGAACCTGCTGCTTTGTTTTTGTTCAATTTGGCCAGTGCTAATTCCACTTAGGTTTTCAATATTTCTGGTCTGCCCATATTTCTGCAGATTGCCAGTTGCTCTCTCCTGTCATGGAAGAGATCTCTCGTATATTTGTCCCATCTCCAAGTATTTTTCTTTTTCTAGTACGAGTGTTCTGTACTTTGCTTTTATACATCCTGTTGCTGATCAGATCTTTTGTCCTATTAGTTCTTTTTTATGCATATTTCTTTTATTTGTTATGCTCAGTCTCTCTACTTTGGTGTGTTTGTCATTGAGCCACCTTTCATTAGCCAGTCTGTATTTGCTCCTTATTTCTTAGTGTAGTTTCCTGTATTCAGTTCCATATCTTGGCATTGTTTTCAGTCTCTTTTGCATCATGTGAAGAATCTCTTCTGTGAACCACTCATTTTCCTTCCGATATGCTTTTTCCTTTGGGTTGATGTCATTTTGCTGATGTCACTAGAGCTTCTTTTAGTGTGCCTCATTTTGAGCTTCCATTTCCAACTTATCTTTCATATTTATGTACATTTCCTGTAGGTTCAGGTCATTCATGAGTTTGCATATAACTGGTATGTGGTCATTTCCACAGTTAGCACTTAGGTAGGTTTTGCAGTAAAGTACTACATTCCTGAATCTCTTATTGATAGTAACATAATCAATTTGGTTCTTAGACTTCTGGACTTCTCCAGGTCCATAGTCATCTTGGGTGCTTTTGGAACAAGGTTTTGGTTATTATCTGGTCATTTGCTGTACACCATTGGACCCATTTCTCACTGCAGCTGTTGTGGTGTCCTAGTCCGAAATTGCTGACCATTTCACCTTCTCTCCCTTGGCTGGCTTTGGCATTCAGATCTCCCATGATAATTCTGATGTCTTGTGATTTTTTTTTTTTTATAAGCGTTTCACCCCGAGCAAGGCATGTCACTGCCACTACTGTGCAGGGGGCTACATAGAGTGGAGAAAGGATGGTTAAATATAGGAAATGCCAGAGGGTGGGTGATAGGTGGGTAGGGATACCGAGAATGGTTAAATATAGGAAATGCCAGAGGGTGGATGATAGGTGGGTAAGGATACCGTGAATGAGGGTTGGGTAGATGAGAGTGTTCTGAGAATAATTGGAAGTTAGTGTGATAGGAGGTGTCTATTGACCTTACATTTAAACACCTGGAGATTGTAGCTGTCGGGAAAGCAGACTTGTGGAAGGGAATTCCACAGGCGGGAAGTGCGAGAAAAGAAGCTGTTGGAGTAGAATTTACGGTTACATCTTATCTGTTTAACTGAAAAAGGGTGGGACCTAGTTGCTAATCTAGTATCTCGTGTAAATTCGTGCTTAGGCGGCACCAGTGATCTAAGTTCATTTGCACTGTGCATTGGCATAATCAAGTATGGAGTAGAAGGACTCGATTTCTTTTTCTGTACTTTGTGTTGTTGGTGCATCTATCATTATTACCAATATATTGAGAGGCTTCTCTTTCAGTTTAACTACTAGACCTCTAATTACTAGACCTCTTTAAATATATATATATATATATATAATACTGTTCATAAGTATAGACCTCTTTAAATATATATATAAGACTGTTTGTTTATAAACAGAATACTGAATTTATACTTAGGATTGTTGTAATATTTTTAAGTTCAAATAGTTAATGTTGCAATAGGCAATTTTCTACAGGAATTTAAGGAGCTTATTCAATCATTACATTAAGGATTTTCATTGTGCTGCATTCTTTGTGGTCCTTGACAGTGTTTCTCCCTTTGCCAATCCTTCTGTTGTCCATTTACACAATTCAATAACTTGCTGCCTTTTATAACTTTTGCCCTTAATATGTTCTGTGAGTGTTAAGTTTTCCAAACCCTCTTTCTGCAATTTGATTCTTAATTTCTCCTCTTGGACTTTTCCATGTCCATAGTCTTTTTGGGTGTTCTTGGAACCAGGTGTTAACTATTAGCTGGTCATTTGCTTTGTACCATTGGATTCATTTCTCACCACAGCCATTGTGGTGTCCTAGTCCGAAATTGCTGACCATTTCACTTTTTCTCTTTTGGCCAACTTTGTCATTCAGATCTTCCATGATAATTCTGATTTCTTGTGACTTGCACTGTGCCTTGGCATTGTCTAACATGGAGTAGAAGGATTTGATTTCTTTTTCTGTACTTTGTGTTGTCAGTGCATATGCCACTATAACTGATATATTGAGAGGCTCCCCTTTTACTTTAACTACCAGAATTCTTTCAGATATTTGGCAGTATCCCATAATGCATTTAGTCGTGTCTTTATCCAGTATCACACTGACTTTTTTTTTTCATTATTTTTACTTTTTGCGTATATAATTTTGTGGTCCTCACTGATGAAGTCTCTATTGTTTGGCCATCTCATTTCACATATACCTAAAATGTTTATGCTTAATCTAGACATCTCCTGCTTCACATTTTCCAGCTGTCCACAGTTGTCCATTGTCCTGATGTTTCACATCCCAAGAGTTATATTTTGTTTGGTGCTAACAGTCGCAGGATAATGGTTTGATGAGACCTGTTGCTCATATTCTGCCATTCCGGGCGAAGGATAAATTCTGAGGAGATTTGTCCTCTTTACCCTGTTTATGCTAAAAGTTGCTGGATGATGGTCAGGTGACACCTGTTGCACATTTCACTCCTTACCCAGTGTGAAGTCAGTGTCTTTAGGTTTAACCCCTTCATGTCGTTAGGGATTATAATTTTATTATGCATGTTCATGAATATTCTTGGGAGGAATAGTGGGGTGGTTTCTTATTACTTTCTCTATGGTGTTTTGTATTTCTCTTTGGTGTAAGGGTATTTCCACATAAGTGAATGCAAGGAATTGAAATGGAATTCGAACTTGGCTCCCCGATTTCTTGTTCCAAGCCAGTATCCACTGTGCCACAATGTACATCCACATGGCAGTAATACTCCATTTTCATCCTGATCTGGCTCTTTGATATATCCCGAGAGGGGATAACCAGGGAAAAGAATAGTGCAAGAATAATACTTAACACTGAAGATAAATTATAAGAGATTTATTATACCACCATACAATAAATCAATAGACATTCAAGAACACCAACGAATAGTACAGGTATAACAATCAAGTAGAAATGTCTCTGGCTAGGACGTATGCGTCCATCTAGTGAAAAAAATGCTTCTGTCTAGTGACGTATGCTCCTGTCTAGTGACGTATGCTCCTGTCTAGTGACGTATGCTCCTGTCTAGTGACGTATGCTCCTGTCTAGTGACGTATGCTCCTGTCTAGTGACGTAGGCTTCCATCTAGTGACATATGCACCCGTCTAGTGACATATGCTGAGAGTTCACTCTAGTCACAGCCTTTTATAGACCGGACCATATCCATTCTTGGGTAGGATAGGATATTCCTCTACAACACTTTTGTAAAGATAGAGCATGGCAGGAAAATTCAAATATTTGAGTGATACAATAAACCAACCATTTTGCCAGTATCATTTGCAGTCGATCAGATATAGGAGTTTGGCAAGTGAAGACTGAGCAGCTCTATCCCAGATATGGTAGCAGTACTTCATTTTTGACCTGATGTAGTTTTTGTAAAGATAGAACAAAACAGGAGGAATCAAATACTTACTGGGGAGGTACAGAGAAACAACAATTTTTCCAATATCTTTAGTAATGGATTGTATATTATTCTAATTCGGGTTGAGTTTAAGTCCCTATAGGTGTTCAAGACAAGAAACCTCCTTAAGAGAACAACAGTTCTTTGTAAAAGATGAAAATTCATTTGATAAATCATAGAATATTATGAGTTTTGTGATCTATATTTCATTGTTTAAAAACACAATGAACAAGTTTTTGATGTCAGATGTTGAAAATGAGCAGAATGGATTAGATGTAATTTCTGTAAAATAACTCTATAAAAAAAATAAGAACAATTGATCTATTTTTGTGATGATTACCATTTGTGTGTTGGGTGAGGAAAAAAAATTAAAGCATAAAAGCTGCAATTTGATGCAGACAAAGTTAACCTTAAAAGGATGCCAAATTGAGAAGACTAAAAGAACAGTTTGAGAGAAAGAGAGGAATAGAAGAATAGATTTTGAGAGAAAGAGAGAGAGAGAAAGAATGGAAAAAAGAGAACAAGTTTTGAAACAGTGAATAAGAAAGAAAAAAGAGAAAAGAAGACTAGAGAGAGTGAGAGGGCTAAAAGGATAGGTTGAGAGAGAGAGGACTACAAGAATAGGCTGAGAGAGAGAGGACTACAAGAATAGGCTAAGAGAGAGAGGACTACAAGAATAGGCTGAGAGAGGACTACAAGAATAGGCTGAGAGAGAGAGAGGACTACAAGAATAGGCTGAGAGAGAGAGGACTACAAGAATAAGCTGAGAGAGGACTACAAGGATAGGCTGAGAGAGAGAGGACTACAAGAATAGGCTGAGAGAGAGAGGACTACAAGGATAGGCTGAGAGAGAGAGAGGACTACAAGGATAGGCTGAGAGAGAGAGGACTACAAGAATAGGCTGAGAGAGAGAGGACTACAAGAATAGGCTGAGAGAGAGAAAGGAACAAGAGAATATGTTTTGAAAAAGAAAGGACCAAGAGAAAATTTTTTGAAGAAGAGAGGAATAAAAGGAGTAGGTTGTGTGAGAGAGATAGAAGACTAAAAGAATAAGTTTTGAGAGAGAGTGAATAAGAAAAAAGAGAAAGAAGACTAAAAGAATAAGTTTTGAGAGAGAGTGAATAAGAAAAAAAGAGAAAGAAGACTAAAAGAGTTGGTTTTGAGTGAGAGAGTAAGAAAAAATGAGTGAAAACTAAACACACAGGTTTTGAGAAAGAAAGCAAAAGGAGAGAATTGTTTTTATTCAAGAAATTTTTCTTAATGTAATGCTCAAATTTAAAATTTCTTAATCAGTGATTTGATCCATTCTTTTTTTTTTCTTAAGGTGTTACATTTAGAAGAAATATGACAAGAGCAGATGAGGATATTTTGGCTTTTTATAAAAGACTCTTTGTACATAGACATGCAAGTGTGCATAGTTTACTTAGTGAAAAAGAGATCATATGTATACTGTCATATACATACACACTCATATATATATATATATATATATATATATATATATATACTATACTATAGTCATCCGTAGACAGATCTGTTTCGCTGTATCACAGCTCATCAGTACGGTTAGACTCCAATTGCTTTTTAACCCTGGATTGAAACCCGACCGAATTGGCGTCAGTCGGCAATTCAACCTCTGGGCTACAAGCGTTCGGTAGAAGAAGGCAGACTTTTTAGTGCATATATCATTATACATGCCCAATAGCCATAGTGCTCTAATTCATTATTGAATGAGCGATGCGTGTATAAATATATATATGTGTGTGTGTGTGTGTATTTAGGCAGCAAATTTTGTTTGAAACATTTCAGATTAAATAAATTACAAGCATTATGTTTGCTTATTTTTAATAAAATCTGTTCATACTCACAGATAATCTTTCGCATATTACAAACAAAAGATGTCAGAAATGAGCTGAAACGTTGACGTTATTTTCATTCATTACAACATATAAAAAAAATTTCATTTTGAATAATTTTCACGTTCTAATGAACACTAGCAATTTGTCAACCATTATATTTGAAGCAGAAAAAATGTACAGTAATTTTTAGCAACACAGTTTTCCGGTTACATTTGTTACCATAACTCACACCCCTGCAGATGACCTCGGAAAGAGGTTGAAAGTACTTGGGTACCTTAAGAAACATTATATTTGAAGCAGAAAAAATGTACAGTAATTTTTAGCAACACAGTTTTCTGGTTACCTTTGTTACCATAACTCACACCCCTGAAGAACCTCGGAAAGAGGTTGAAAGTACTTGGGTATCTTGAGGAATAAATGAAAATAACATCAGTCAACATTACAGCTCATTTCTGACATCTTTTGATTGCAATACACAAAAGATTATTTGTGAGTATGAATGGATTTTATTAAAAATAAGCAAACATAATGTTTGCAATTTATTTAATCTGACATATATATATGCACAAATTAATTGTGAAAATATATTTATCTCAACGGCTGATCAATAAGAAAAATAATATCTTGATTTTCATCTGTCTGAGCGGCTAAATAATTTGCTTTCACGGATCTTGGGTTTGAGTCGATTTGTCACTTTTTAATGTTATGAACTGGCAATCCTAGCATGTTGCACCTTTGGAAAGTACCTGAAAATCACACCATGAGTTGACCAAAGCCTTGTGAGTGAAATTGGATTGATGGATCAGTTTGGTGATCATGACTAAGTGTTTGAGTATACTGGCCTTGTTCAGACTGCTGATCCCAACAAATTATAGGCTCTTCCCTTAACACTGTAACTAATGTTTGCTCAGCATAGTTACACTATAAATTACAGATGGGTAATAAATTAATATTGAGCATCAGGAAGAGACAACTGAAGTTCCTGGGACATGCAATGAGGAAGGAGGACTTGGAGAATTTGATACTAACAGGCCAGATAGAGGGAAAAAGGGACAGAGGAAAGCAGCGGATAACATATTTGAAGAGTCTGAGCAGGTGGATGACAGAACGGGGACTGCGAAACATTACAGGGGAAAGCGTGCTAAGAGCCACTAGGGATAGGGAGATGTGGAAGGCCATGATCGGCTACGTCCTGAAAGGACAAGGTACATAGAAGAAGGGTAATTTGACTATTTCTGTCTATCTGTTTCGTGCCTCTGAAGTTTCCATAATTGAATAGGTCTGTTGAGTAAAGTAATTGACCCCATGCCCACACTCTTTCTCTTTAGGAATGTGTTTTGTTTGTTTGTTTTTTTTTTGTCTTCCTTTACTTAGACAATAATGTATCCCCACACTAACCCATTCCATCTACCTGGGTTTGCGAGTATGTACTCTGCTAACAGAGTTGTCATCCTTCAATTCAACTACTTTTTATTACTTATTTACATGTGGACTATTTTCCTCATCTTTGTTGTTCTTATCACAATCTTTAGCCATTGTGTACCCTGACCATCATCAAGTTAATCTCAACCTGGATATCCTATGAAGAATTTAAGACTAAACACTTTATTTATTCTATGATAGTAGATTATTCTTGTTCCACTTTTTATGTCAAGAGATTTCTTATCTAGTTCTTCTTCTATGTGCCATGTCTCTTTAGAACGTATGCAATCATGGCTCTCCACATCTTCCTGTCACTTGTAGTTGTCTTTCTCTCAAACCCTGTTCTACTATCCATTTACTCAAGCCCATTAATATGTCATGCACTGCTTTCCTGTCTCTCTTTTCCTCTATCTGCCCTGTGAGTATTAAATTTTACAAGCTCTCCTTCCTCATTACATGTCCCAGAAATTTCAACTGCCTCTTTCTGATAAGTTACTTTTTTTTTCCATTCTCTCCAAAACCTTGTCGCTGCCCACATGTTCAACCCATCATATCCTCAGCATCCTTAGTCAAACAGTACAAACATCACTCATCAGCAGGCAGGTTAGGCTTAAGGCTCTAAGCTCTCCACAAGGCCTAGTGGATTAAAGTGTTAGTTTGTGAATTTGGTGACATAGTAACTTTAAGTTCAGTGCTTACTTGGAATCCGTAAAAACAAGGTAGCAATGGCAGAACAGCACAAAAGTAAGTTATAAGTGATAGCCTCGACAATGATGAGGAGAATAGTCAACATGTAAATAATGACTTTCAGCACTTATTGTGAATTCCCTGTAAGTTACCCAGATTGATATACACTTGATGAAGGTTGTAGGACACAACGACCAAAATATTTTGATAACAACACTGATGAGGACAGTAGTTTGTGTAAATAGTAACTCCTCATCCAAGAAATTCAGACAGAAAGTTTATAACTGATGTAATGAATATGCATACATCTTGGTTCCCTTCACAGTAATATGATTGGCTGGTGTGATCCATAAATACAGACTACGATGAGGATGCTTAGGACTATGTCTATTGGAGCGCCTATTGACTATGCCTATTGCATAAGCCTACACCTAAGCATACTGCATATGACTACGATGAGTATCGATCCATTACGGCTACTTGCTAGATTGTCCTACCCAGTTAAATTTGCCAAAACTGCTTAGCTACTTTGAATAATATATATATACTTTTCTGAGACATATCAATAACCTATTATTGTAATCTCACCTTTTTCAGTGTTGTACAAGACAATTTTTCTCTCCAGAATTTATCTTACATATCTGTAAATCTACCATTTGTCTATGCTTAGACTATTACTGCCACATATGGTTCGGTGCTCCTGTTATTTATCTAGAACTCCTTAATAAAAAACCCAAAAGAATCTGCAATATTATTTGTCCTTATCTCCTTATCTGGCATCTCCTCTTCAGTCACTTTGCTACTACTGCTGTAAGGTTTCTTTCCTTTGCCTTTTTTTATAAATACTTTCATGTTAATTGTTTGGATGAGTTCTTCACTATGGTATCTAAATTTTATGAATCTAAGCTCAGTTTGCATTCACTTATACACAAATACCCTTAGAAAAAGTATTAATCATCTCTTCCCTCCAGCTATGGGTTAAATAACAGGACAGATTGAGTTCTATAGCCTTGGCTGACAACCAGTCTACCACAGTAAGCAATGGCAACCCCCTGTGGGATAATCTTCTGCCCAGTCAGTCATGTCTCTTTTGAGACATGATTGCCCAAATCACCTATGGCACTTAACTGACTAAATGACTAGACTGGCAATGAGGTCTCATCAATTTACAATTAAGTTGGCTAGATGTAGCTGTAAATTATTTGCTCACAGTTTGTTCTCTCACACTTCTTGCTTGTGGAACTCCCTTCCAGCTCTATGCTTTCCAGCCAATTTTAATCTTCAAAAATTTAAATGCAATGTCAATTGGTATCTAGTGTCCTCCTGATTACTCTTTTCTCTTTCCACTCATTATTAATGTTTCTGTTTCTAATTCTTTCACAGCTTGTAACCTTTGTGTTTTAGTAGTTTTACTTCCTTGCTCGGGGTGAACTAAAAAAAAAAAAAATCCATTGCAATATGAGTGTTGCAAAAAAATTACTCTTTGTGTTTAATGTATAACTGATTGTTTTTGGTGATAAATCTTACTTTAAAAAATGTGTTAAACATTACTTGTTGATAACTAATCTGAGAAATGCTGGATTAACAATTTCTTTTTACCAGGTCACAGGTGCTTAGGTCAGGCAAACACATATAATCCAAGAGATTATCATGTCATCAGTCTTTTGTTGGATGCTATTCAACTTGTACTAATTTACAAATCAGGTTCAGTTGGATTATCAAGGAAATAGTATTTTCATTTTGACTAATCTTCTCATTTTTGTTGTTACTATTACAATGTCTTCGCCATTGTGCACTCCAAATTTCTTCAGTTGCCTGTTGATCTGGAAAGGTTGTTTTTTTATAATCTTTTCACCCCAAGCAAATAAGTAAAGTCATTAAGACACAAGAAGTTACTGAGTCTTAGAGAATATGATAAAAAAAAAGAAAAAAAGCTAAGGATAGAGAACAATAAAAGAAGAAGAATTAAGAAGACCAATAATGATTGAGATTGCATCTAAATTTTGGAAGATCAAAGTTACCAAAAAAGAGTTCCACAAGCAAGAAAAGGGAAGCTACATTATGGCGGTGGGAAAAAAACTGAAGCCGTGATGCCTGGTCAGGTTCACTAACAAAGTCTAGGTAACATCAGAACAAATACAATGAAAATATTTATAGGAAAGACACAGGGAAGCTACATTATGGCGGTGGGAAAAAGACTGAAGCCGAGATGCCTGGTCAGGTTCAATAACAAAGTCGAAGTAACATTACAACTAAGATGAAAATAATTATAGAAAAGGCACAGGGAAACTGCTACAGCACTGGGAAAGAGTCTGAGGCCAAGATGTCATGTTTAATAACAATGTCTTGGTAACCTGCGAGCAACCATTTTAATTAAGATCTTATTATCTGTCTCTTCATTAAATTTACGGGCAATTGATGTAGCAGTTTCAAAATGGTTTTTTGTAGATATTCTAATAATTCTTCGATCTTCTCTTTGCGATGTTTTTGGAGGTCTGCTGGTTTTTGGTTTTGTATCTAATGTTTTATTGGTTTTACTGCTAATTATACGATGAATGACACATTTAGACCTATGAACAATATCAGACATTTCTGAAATTGACTTTTTTTATTGATAGTTAGTGATAATGAGTTTTTTTTCTTCAAAAGAGAGCATTTTGCACGTAGAATTTGTCATATTGCTTAAAAATAAAGTCCTCATGATAAATGAACTTTTACTTATTGTTGAAAAGCTCCATCGAGTTTTTTAACAATGTAAATTAAAAGTTATACAAATTATTAACATCGTTTCTTAACTTTTGTCCAGTAGCTTATTTCCTTTGTTCCATTTAATCTTTATTTAAAAAAACACTATTATGTAAATTTTTGTAACTTTGTATAATATTTATGCATTACACTCTAATCTTTATTTGGTAAAAATTTCATTGCTAATCATGCATTAATTTTTAAGTAATACACATATTTATGTCTTTGTTGTTTCCGTTCCTTATATTATGGCCACTACTGTATATATATATTCTTAATCAGTTTTTGGTCAATAAAATTAGACCAGTACAGAGTTGTATTAAAAAGTGCTCAATGCATATACATATATTGCAGGACTTTTGAATATTTTTCATTTAGAAACAAGTTATTTCTATAATCTAAATTTCAACCTTTCCATATCTGCAGACGATTTATAATAACCGATTTTCCAACATTTTCAAATGTACTAAAATAATTAGGGAAGAGTTTTTTAAGGATTTTAAACACTTTCATCCAGGTTTGTATGATCCTAAGATGTTTTTTTGGTGTGATTACATCTGGACATTATTTCTGATATTTCATTCAGTAATTTTTTTGTGTTTAGTGCAAAAGATTTGTCACTTTAACTGAGTTAAAGTAACAAATTCTTTGCACTAAAACTATCAACTCTCTATCTCTACCCTAATATTGAGCACTTTAGGATAAAAAACCTGCTTGCCAAAAATACCTTTTATCAGTAAAACTACTGAAAAAAAAAACAATCTTGGGACTAAACATTATCACAACTCAACACTATGTGTGTGTGTGTGTGTGTGTGTGTGTGTGTATATATATATATGTGTGTGCCATTTGGCAGGATTCAAACCTGCGACCCCTATTTACATAGGGAAAGCTACCATTTGATCTGGCAACGTCTTAGACCGCTCACCCAAGAATAGTCTACAGTATATATATATATATATATATATATTATCCTACGTTTTAGGCACAACTCGAAATTTTGTGCATTATACAATCATCAGGTGCATATTATGAACTGAATTCAGGTGTATATTATGAATTTTTCAATTTGAATTAGGTATTAGTTATTAGTTATGTGTGTGTGTGTGTGTGTGGACATGTGGCCAAGGGGTTAAAAATGTTCCTTTTTCAACCACAATACGTGTGTTCATTTCTTACCATGGCCGTATCTGACTACCGGGCACACCGGGCAGGTGTCTGGGCCGATTTGTGCAATCATAGTGAAAATCCGGGAAAGAAAAAATGTCTTTGTCAAAAATCAAACTAAACAATTCACGAAGAAAGAAAGAAAGAAAGAAAGAAAGAAAGAAAAACAAAGAAAACATCCGAATGAACGCAGTAAAAATCTGTTTATTTATTAATTTTAAGAGAAAAGACTGGTTATACTCAGAAAGTCCAAACCTGATTTCCTGCTGTCGTTCATGTTCTGTGCCTAATGTCCATTGGAATAGCTGAAAAAATCCGCAAAAATCATAGTTTCTGGAAATGGATGATACTGATAACATCATCACATTGTCAACTAACAAATTCGGGCAATTTTCTCTGTGCCCGGTGTTTTTTTAGCATCAGCTACGGCCCTGTTTCTTACTATGGTTCATTTCTTAGGAATGTGCATCAAAACAATACTATAGGTGGAACCAATTTTTTTTGTGTGAAATTGGGTATTTGGAACTGTACAGAAGCCATTGATAGTTGTGCTAGTGCAAAATCAAAAGTCATTGTGACTGAGGGTTTGAGCATACTGACATCGTTCAAACTAGAGATCATTCAAGATTATACACTTTCTCTCAAAAACTCTAACTATGAACTATGAACTTCTTCACAGTTTTCGTATAAACCAGAGATGGGCTCTGTTGGTACTGAACAAACACAAAATGCACAGGTTTACAGACACTCTCATTAATCCTTGAGAAATGCTGAACCAAATGTAAATAAAACACTTTTTTAAGATGTGCTATACTAGCTTAAAATAAAACAAAAACATCTGCTTTGTGCATTTCACATTATAAAACATGCATTTTTCAAATGTTTTAAAATTAAATTTGACACTTTATAAAGTACCATTAAAAATACATTTTATTTGAAGAATAAAATTTTTGGTTGCACTTGAAGCAAATATGTGACCCGTTACCATGTCAATATTATGGTGATAGTTATCTATTGGGTATTTATGTGCACATGTGTCATAGGTTAAGAAATCTTAAGAGGCTTTTCAGAAGAGATTATCATCAAGTGTTTGCAACAGGCATTGACAAGCTAGCATTTAGGTGTGCTCAGGAAATGAGGATAGCTAGCTATCATATATATATATATATATATACAGAAAATCTAAGCCTGAGCCAACAAACCTACCTAGGTTTCACCCTACGGCTCGTCAGGGTAAACAAACCTACCTAGGTAAACCCTGATGAGCCTTAGGGTGAAACCTAGGTAGGTTTGTTGGCTCAGGCTTAGATTTTCTGTCTTTGTTGCTCTACCTTCGTATTTAGCGCTTTAGTGTTAGGGTTTTTGTCTTGGGTTTTTTTTCTTTCTTACGGGTACTTGACTTTTTGTTCATGTACTTCATTTGTTTCTTTTTTATACTTCCCCCTCTTTTCCCTCCAAGTTTGTTCTTGGTGGGTTGTTCAAGACGATTTAAATTATAGCTTAATTAGTACTAGTTTTGACAGTTAGTTCTGTTACTATTGGTATTGTAATTACTTGTTGCTGTTGCTATGGTAATAGAGCTAAAATATGCAGAGTGAAGCCATTTGGCACAGATTGAAATTGAACTTTGTTGCACATACACATTCAGTTATAATGTTCTCACTCACTTCCATTGTTTATAGAAGAGCCTAGAAAGGAAAACATGTAGAGTGTGGTTGTCTCACCACATAACAGAGGTTGACTATGGCTTGTGCAGCAGTTTTTGGCTAAGTTTTACATTCCCCATGTCTGACAACCACCATATTACTCACATTTAGCACCTTCTGACTTTTCCTCTTTCCAAAAATTAAACTTCACTTGAAAGGAACAAGATTTCAAGATGTCAAAAAATGCCCAAGAGAATGCAAGGAGACAGTAGCTTGCTATCCCCAAAAATGCATTCTGGGAATACTTCCATTGTGGGACGTCTATTTCAAATACGAGTATCCACTAATAATGTTTGAAGTAATAAAAGTGTTGGATTAAAAATAAATTAATTTTTTTTTAATTTATTTATTTTAACTTTGATGTGTGAATTTATCTCTACTAAACACTGACTTAGAAGATAATTCTTTAAACTTTTTATTTATTATTAATGTTCTATTAATACTGATTACTTTTACAAAATTTTTTTTTTTTTTTTTAATCATATCACTCCGAGCAAGGCGGTAACGCCACTGAAGTGCAGGGGGCTATGTAGGAAAGAAAAGATTGGAAAAGAGAAAGCCGGAAACCACATCCTAAACAAGGAACAAGGGATGAGCCTCTTCACCTGTTCAATAGACGTGGGCAGAGTGTGAACCGGGCGATAGTTTAGTCTATCTACTCCAATTGAAAAAAAAAAAAAAATTAGGTTAGTGACTTGCTAAGTTTTAATTTAGTTAAGTCTAGTTAAAGAGATTTCTGCTAGGAAATAAATCCTTCAAATTAGACATGAAAGTTAGAAATTATACAAAAATGGGCAAAATAAAAGAGGATAAAAATAAATAAAAATAAAAAACAAAATGGCTTAATTTTTACCATATTCAGAAGACAGTTTGATGTCCAAAACACACGTGCTACTACCAGCAAGTTTAAAATCCTTATGAAAGCCTGAAACATGTTTATCCTCTAGTAATTAACTAATCAATGGGATTTTTACCTGTAAACAATCTTTCTTATTTTTATTAATATATAAAATAGAATAGAATATTTTAAACATTAATAAAATTTAATAAAAATATTTTAAAAAAAATAATAATTGAAACTCTTTCACCATTGTTAATAAATTAATTAAAATTAAAGTATTAAAAATAGATGATTTAATATATTTTACTTTGTCTAACACACTTTAATTTTAAAGGTAAAATTCTTGAAAAAGTTAAATATGTCTGTGATGTAGCGACACTATTGACTACAAGAACTCGGGATCCCTTTCTTATAAAAATATCACAGATACAGGATGTATGAATCATCATATTTGAAACAGTATCTCGTGTGTGCTTGAAACCTTTAACCAGTCTCTGTTTTCTTTGGGTATCCCTAACAGGTCTCTGCTAAGTTGGTTTTTCATGAGCTGTGAGATACAACAATGTCAAATATTTGCAGTATTTACTTGTACTTGTGGCTGCATTTACTCTGGGTGGGTTGAGCTGGCTTCTTCCCTAGAAGTTTCAAGGGGCTTTTTTTCTTTTTTCTTCTTTTTTTTGGTTGTTGGGGAGGGGGGTCCACAAGCAGTTTTCACCCCCGTGGAGTGAAGATTTTCCCACATTAGACTGCCAGTTCTTCCTGCAGTAGACTGGTTGCGAACCAAGGCTATAGAACCCAGTCTATCCAGCCTTTTACCCATAGGGAAGAAGAGATAGATTCATACCTTTCCCAAGGGTATTAGCACATTAGTGAATGTAATGAATTCAATGGAATTCAAACTTAGGTCTCCAATTCTTCAATCTGAGTTGCTATCCGTTACTCCACTGTTCCTCCTACATATTTACTGTGCAATAAAGAAAAATATATGAAGATGCATTTGCAAAGAAAAATCATGTAGGAGAAGGTTCGGGAAAATTCACTGCCTGGGCAATTCTTTAAAATCTTGCAAAATGAGCAAAAATCAGAATTTTTTTTTAGTGTTTCTTGGTTGTGCTAAAAACATTTAAATGCTCAATTTGTAGCTAGGAATATTCAACTGCTTATCTAAAATTTATTATCAGTTTATTATTTTCAAATTCTAAATATTTGTCATTGTTGTCTTAATTCTTAGAAAATGTTATAAGTGTTTTCATCTTTAGCAGTGCATTAACTTTCCCAGACTTGTTGGAAGACTTGATGATAATCTCTTCTGAAATGCCTCTTAACATTTCTTAACCTATGACACACGTGCACATATATAAATACCCAATAGATAACCATCACCATAGTATTGACATGGTAACGGGTCACATATTTGCTTCAAGTGCAAACAAAATTTTATTCTTCAAATAAAATGTATTTTTAATGGTACTTTATAAAGTGTCAAATTTAATTTGAAAAAATTTGAAAAATGCATGTTTTATGATATGAAATGCACAAAGCAGATGATTTTGTTTTATTTTAAGCTAGTATAGCACATCTTAAAAAAGTGTTTTATTAACATTTGGTTCAAAATTTCTCAAGGGTTAGAGTGTCTGTAAACTTTGCCAAGGATAATCTTTTAATTTCTGCTTACAAGTTTTTGTTATTGAAATTTTGCTTGAGTTAAGTCACTTTCACTCAAGGTCAGTTTAACTACTGTTGCTATATTTAACCCTATACACACAATAATGAGGGAGTAACCCATTTACATAAGAAGATAGTATAAATAGCTACAGCTGTTATCCATGAGGGATTGTGTGCTTACCACTTTCTGTGTGTTAGTAACACTATACAACAATAGCATTGCTGATATCTAAAGAACTGAATGAGCAATTATCACTTGATAATTATGAGTATACACAAGTGTGGCTTAGGAGTCTAGCAGCTAAAGTTAGAGCAAGAAAGATGAAGAATTTGAAATCAGTTGGCGGAGAAAACCAGATAACTGATCTCTTTTGGGCAACTGCGTATTGTGAGGCTATTATATAATTATCAATTGCACACCCAGTACAGTTGGAGGACGTTCAATTTTATAAGTCAGCTAATAGTAAAAAGCATAGCGCCTAAGAAAAAGCTAATGAATGGAGGGAGGGGGGAGGGATAGGGAAGAGACAAAAGCTCCCCAAAGAAAATTAGAGGATAAAACCTCTTCAGTACAGGGAGATGAGGTGATTCATTTACATAGAAAGTCACCAAGGGTATATATAGCTACAGCTATTTCCCATGAGGTAGTTGAGTGCCTTACCACCTCCCATGAGTTAGTAACACTACACAATGAGTATTCATGTTTTGTCAAAAAGAAATATTTACAATATTTTACTATGTTCTTACCAGCTTTCATAAACTACTGCACAAAATAAATCAAAGGTTAAGCAAGATACTTAACCTTTGAACTTTACATGCATTTTATATTACAGCATAAATAAAAATGTGGCACTTTTTATTTATTTATTTTTTTAAATCATTTCACCCCAAGCAAAACTACCACTAGTTTATAGGGTCTTACAGAGAAAAAACTGGGCACAGGGGCTATTGAAGAAACAATAAAAGATGAGTGGGGTTCAAAAACATAGAAGATGGCAATTGATGTTGCATTTAACGTTATGAAGATTGTAGCTATCAGGGAAGTAAATAAATGGGAGGGAGTTCCACAGACAGGAAGTGTGAGAAAAGAAACTGTAGAGTAGAAGTAACAGTTGCATTTAGATATTTAAGTAAAAGGGTGTGACCAAGATTCCAGTCTAGTAATATACACAAATTCATGTGATCAGCATACCAGGAAAAAGGTTTGTTAGAGCAGTTGCCATGAAAATATTTGTAGAAAAGACAATGGGAAGCCAAATCACATCAAAATTGTTAGCATAGAAGAGGCAGTTTCATTTAAGTATTTCAATGGAAAAAAGGGTGGGACCTAGATGCCAATCTAGTAGCATGCTTAAATTAGCGTGCTTGAGGTACCAGCAAAAAAAAAAAAATTGAGTCTTGACAAATAAATTATCTATTATCTCATGTCTCTTCTTTTCTTTCACCCCTTGCCTGTATCTTCTTTTCAACTCCTCATTGCCTGTCCGTATTTTTTATCTAAACATGGATTTGTTTTCTTTTCTTGTTTTTTAAATCATTTCATTCCAAGCCAGTGATAATGCTGCTAAAATATAAGAATTTACTGAGAGTAAAAGAAAATAAGAAAACATTAATAAGAAGAAAGAATAATTTAAAAAAATGGGCTTCAGAAAGATAGAAGATAGCAATTGATGTTGCACTTCAATTTTTATAGATTGTTGTTGACAGGAAAGCAAAGAGTGAGAAGAAAATTTACAGTTAAGAAGTGTGATAGATGAAACTATAAGACCTTACATTTACATCTTACATTTACATTTTCAACAGTAAAATGATTAGACCTAGTTTCCAATCTAGTGTTGTGGTTTTTAATCAACTTACAACATAGAAGGTCATGGGTATGATGATAAACTGCATCTGGCAGCAAGATCTCTGATTGTGAAGTTGTGAGGAAACCACCTCCTGATTGCTGTTGTTCCCAGGTCTACTCTGACTTGGGGTGGTAGCACCTGTTAGAATCCCAACTATGGGCAAGTAGTTGACCCCCCACCCAGGCTAGTGTCAGGGCACTGTGAGGGTGACACCTCCTAACACACTAACTCGCATCTATTCTCTCAAACACTCTTCCCATCTACCCAACCCTCATCCTCGGTATCCTTACCCTTCTATCACCCTCCTTCTGACATTTCTTATATCTAATCACTCTTTCTCATCACTTTACCCTATGTAACCCCCTGTTCAATAATGGTAGTGGAATGCCTTGCTTGTGGGATGAAATGTTTAAAAAAAAAAACTAGTTCTAACCTCCATAGCAAAGACTCCTCCTTCACATATTCACAGTTCACATGACATTGTAACAAATCACTTTCATTCCCTTCGTATCTGATTGTTAGATGTAAGTTCCATTCAAGTAGCTTCTTCCTACAAACTTCTTTTTTTGTGGAACCGACTCCCAAGAGGATGCTTACCTGATCACCACAATCTTAGCCTGTTCAAGCTTAGGGATAACTGTTATCTTCCATACATATCTGCATAAACTGTTCCTCTTTGTTAGCCTCTATCTCAAGTGGCCCCTGTGCCTTGTACAGGGTGAAAATCATTGTAAAAATCATTAGTACTAGATAAGAGATAAGATCTATTCATTTTTCTGTTGGAATGGCTATATATAATTGTAGGTTTTATGCTAAGAGTTTCTTCTATCGCACTTTTTGCTTGTAGAATTCTCTTCCAATTTATTGCTTTCCAATCAACTTTGATCTCTAAAAATTTAAATGCAATGTCAATTGTTATCTTCTGTCTTCATTATTTTGTGATCTTTTGCTATTTTCTCTCTCCTTTATAGTTGTTTTTTTGTAATCATATTTTCCGACACTCTTTAATCCCTTGCATCTTGGTGGTTTTATTGCCTTGCTTTGGATGAAATTAATAAAAAAATTTTTTTTACTTTGATCCTTGGTAGAAAAATTGAATAAAAATGCAGAATAATAGCACAGTGTTGTTAGCAACTGATTCAGAAGGACCAAAAATCAAACAGATACTACACTCTTATTCTTAGCAAAGCATAACTGTCACATGAAAACAAGCAGAATACTAGCTTAGGTTGTTACAACCTCAGCCTTATATTCAATTTTCACATGTATGTTTTTTTTACAGAATTGTCAGACAATTATTACTTCTGTTCAAAATCTTGCCTTTATTCAAAAACATCTTTCATATCAAAAAAGAAAAATTTTATTTAATACATAGAAGGATAAATCTGTAGATTCCAATTCTTATGAATATATCTTCAGATAAATTTTATTGTCCAGACTTAATTTTTGTTTTTATTTGACCCCACTAAGAATTGACTGTCTGCCTACAAAGTCCATCAGGAATTATATTATTCTCTCGTCTGGATCTGGTTGGATAACATTGGTTTTTAAATTCTGATTAATTGAAAAAGAAGACAGTTCTGATGCAATGACAAAAGAAATATTTCTAATCAGATAAATAAAAAA
>JBBBDQ010000924.1:1737500-1782500 GCA_037127315.1 Ascarosepion bandense | reverse complement strand
TGAGAAACCTTTTGTCAGATGAATACGATTTGTTGATTTGTTTGTTTAATGGCATATCAACTCTTTCTAGGTCATCTAATACTGAAATTTTATTGAGTGCTTTAAAGTAATAAGAATGTTATTCTGATTTCACAATTGAATGCATTGTAGATAATATTAAGATTTTGTGCATATACATGTTTGGTTGGACATGATTACAAGAGGTATTGATACATATGTGCTTTTTTATACTTTCATAGTGTTTAGGGATTCAATATTTACCCATAGCTGGGATCCAAACAGGAGCTGCCACCCCAGGTTAGAGTGAACCTGGATAACAAATGGTGGAGCTATGCTCTTCAAAACATTCAATCTCCCAATTGAAGGTTTTGCTGCTAGATGTAGTTTATTGTCATATCTAAGACTACAGAGGATTATATACAAGATGTATAGGAAACTAAAGCTACACCTGAGCATTGGCTTAACATCAGGATTTGGTTAATGCTCAAGCTCTGTTCTTAGGTATTGAGTACTATTCCATGTATCACTGAGTACTATTGTATTGAGTACTCATTGAGTACTATTCCATGTATCATTATGGAGTACTATTGTATTGAGTACTCATTGAGTACTATTCCATGTATCATTGAGTACTGTTGTATTGAGTACTCATTGAGTACTATTCCATGTATCATTATGGTTTGATCAAATATATAATGGCACACTTCATTTTGTTATACTAAATTAAGGTCATTTACACTATTTACATTGTTCAGATAGTTGTCCTCATCTTTGTTGCTATATTCACAATGATTTGGCCATTGTATGTTTCAATCTTCTTCAAGATGATTGGAATTTCAAACTGTACCCTTTATTTCATTCACCAATGAAAGCGTTGGGTGGATCCAGTGATTTGACCCAAAGAGTTGTGAGTTCAATTAATAAAAAAAAGTTCAAATAAAAAAAAAACTGTTAAAGAGAGACAAGTGATACTTAGACATCTGGAAAAGACATTACTCATAGAACTACCTCAGTGAATTTAATAAAGGGTTTAATTCAAAATTCCAATCATCTGAAGAAGGCTGGAGCAAACAATAGTTGAAATGTTGTGAATATGGCTACAAAGATGAGTTTGAGTTTTGTTTAACAGCGTATCAACCTCTGTGGGTTATTTAATGCCAAAAAGGTGGGGTTTTAAAGTAGTTCTTTTTTTTAAAATGTTCAGTTATAGTGAGAAGGTTGATTTAGATTTTAATGGAAAATTTTTGTTTTTTTTTCTTTTTACTTTAGTAAACTAAAAATGTATTCTAGTTTTGTATTCAAAAATGTTTTGCTGAGAATAATTTTTTCTTTCAGAAATGTGCTTTGGTAATCATTTTTTTTTCAAAAATGTATATTTTTCTATAAAAGTCTATTTCTATAAAAGTCTATTTTTATACTTTCATGGTGTTTTGACCCCAGTTTGGGGTTAACTATTTGTCCATAGCTGGGACCCTAACAGGTGCTATCACTCCAGGTCAGAGTGGACCTGGGAACAACAGCAATTAAGAGGTGGTTCCATGCTCCTCAAAAACTCCCAATCAGAGGCCTTGCTGCTGGATGCAGTTTACCATCATGCCCAGGACCTACAAAGATGAGGGCAACAATCAGAACAATGTAAATAGTTAATAATTACAATAACTCATCTCAAAAATATAGACAAATTAAAGTCATCTTGTTTTTACAGGTCAAGAACTGTAAAAGCCATGATGAATAGCTGTAAAAAGTAAATCCTGTTTTTAATTCATTGTCTCTTCTCTTTTTTGTTCTACTAAACTTTTTTCAAAATAACAATTCAAAATTTGTGTTTTGTGTTTTTGTTTTGAGTTTCACGTGGCTGTTTGAAGGAGGAATCAAAACATGCAATCATTTCAAAAATCATAAATACATTCCAAACAACAAATGATAATTTTCTGTCAGTGCAGTACAGATATTCTTCCTAATTACTTCAAAACAGGTTACTTTATTAATTACTGTATAACAGTGTGTCAGGGTTATTGAAACTGTTTAAATTCAAGAGTTGTATATCATGGACTGAGCATGTGAGCAATGATGAAGTGCTGGAAAGAATGGAAACAAAAAGGAAATTAATATTGAGCATCAGGAAGAGACAACTGAAGTTCCTGGGACATGCAATGAGGAAGGAGGGCTTGGAGAACTTGATACTGACATATCAGATAGAAGGAAAAAGAGAAAGCAGCAGATAACATATTTGAAGGGCCTGAGCAGGTGGATGACAGAACAGGGATTGCAAGATGTTACAGAAGAAAGCTTGCTGAGAGCCATCAGGGATAGGGAAATGTGGAAGGCCATGATTGCCTACGTCCTGAAAGGACAAGGCACATAGAAGAGGATGTCTGATATTTGAAACCCCTGAATAAAATGATTGTTGTTTTTACAGTTTTCTTCTATATGCTGTGTCCTTTCAGGATGTGGGCGATCATAGCTCTCCACATTTCCCTGTTTTTTGTAGATCTTAGTAAACCTTTTTTTGTTATCTCTTCTAATCTCTATTCTGCAAACCATTTGCTTAGTCCCCATTAGGCAGGTTATTTGCTGCTTTCCCTCAATTTGTCATGTGAGTGTCAAATTTTCTACCTTCCTGTTACGAGGATGCATTTATATCTAAAAAATAATATTAATGCCTAAAAAGTTGTAGTAAGGGATTCTATTTGAGTCCTACTTGTTATTACAAAAAAGTTTTAATTCATGGAGCAGTCGTAAAAATAAGGAAATTAGAAATAGAACGTTTGGAAGATGCTAGAATTTTTGAGAAAATTCGAGTAAAATCTAGAGAATGTTTATATAAAGAATAATTATTAGTTTGGTCAATGAAAGTGTCAAAAATATCTATTTACCCATATAGTTCCATGAGGTTTTCTTTCAGGTTTTAGTTGGTTGGCAACTTTTCTTAGAGATTCTTTTGGATGGATGCATAGATCCACGAATCAGGCAGGAGTTGATAATGTCAGCAAATCCTGTTAACTACTAACTACTCTCTTCCCAAAACCTATTTTTATATATTCTAGAATCCTTTAGAATTCTCTAGATTTTACTCGAATTTTCTTGGACATTCTAGCATCTTCCAAACGTTCTATTTCTAATTTCCTTATTTTAACGACTACTTCATGAATTAAAACTTTTTTGTAATAACAAGCAGGACTCAATAGAATCCCTTACTACAACTTTTTAGACATTATTAATATTATTTTTATATATAAATGCATCCTTGTAACACTTCCTCATAATGTACTCTAGAAATTTCAATTGCCTCTTTCTGTTGCTAAGTATAAATGTCTTTTTGTTTTCATTTTCTCTAAAACTTCATTACTCACATGCTCAGTTCATAATATTTTCAGTATCCTTTTATAACAAACAGAAAAACCTTGTTAGAAATAAACAAAAAAGTACTAGACTGTTAGATGATATCAGTCCTCTCAAATTGGCAGTGAATGCTGGACAGTCTCCTCAAATATTATTTGTCATTTTTCTGAGATGAGGTAGTATTTACAGTATTTAAATTATTTGGACTATTGTCCTCATCTTTGTTCCCATTTGTACGACGTTTCAGCTGTTGTACGCTCTGGCCTTGTTCAGGTGCTAGGAATTTCGAATCAAACTCTTTATTACAATCACTGGCGTATATGAACTCCATTCCTTGCATAAAGCCTTGATTGGAAATCATGAGTTATCTCCCTCTAACCCTGCAAGTTACTTACTGCTGTAGCCTGGTATTGAACTCACAACTCTAAGAGTCAAGTCAGGAACTAACCAAGGTCTATATCCACTGGGCCTTAAAGATATAGTGGATAGAAGTTGAAGAAGACACTTGAAGAAACCGAAATATGGTTTTACAGAAGGATGTTGAGGATACCATGTACCAAGCATGTGAGCAACTATGAAGTTTTAAAGGAAAATTATAATTAACACCAGACAGAGGCAGTTGAAGACAGACAGGCACATAATGAGGAAAGAGGGCTTGGAAAATTCTGATACTCACAGGACAGATTGAAGCCAAGAGGGAGAGGGGAAAACAATGCGTAACTTATTTAGTAAATGGATG
The DNA here is from genome assembly GCA_037127315.1 of Ascarosepion bandense. NCBI lineage: Eukaryota > Metazoa > Mollusca > Cephalopoda > Sepiida > Sepiidae > Ascarosepion > Ascarosepion bandense. The sequence continues at coordinate 1,778,419 of JBBBDQ010000924.1, read as the reverse complement.
GTGTGACAAGATTTAGAAGAAACAGCTAAAACAAAATTTGTTAAGAGCTATGAAGGACAGAAAATTGTGAAGCAACATGATCACCCACATCATCATGAAGGGACATGGCAAATAATATGTTAAAATGATTTTTCATTAAGTTTGACATTACATGAAACAATTATTGGATCACTTACGCATTTGTCATAATCATTTTCATTGGTTTTCAAAGTTTATAAACTTATCACTCACTCAAGTTCTGTAGACTCCAATCAGGAGTATAATGTCACTACTCTTAACATGCTAGGTATTTCCACCGTGGTTTCCGTATAATGTAGGTTTTTACAGGATGGATTTGCTAGCTCTATGCCCAACCAGTTTTGCCTTTCTAGACTGGTTGCCAACCATGGCTAAAGAGTACACTCTGTCCAACTGAATAACACATTGTTTTTTTTTCTTATTCTTTCATGTGAATGTGTTTTGTCGTGCAGTGGATATCGGCTTGAAATGACAAATTGAGGGGCTGAGTTTGAATTCCAGTTGAATTCCTTGCATTCACTTACATGCAAATACTCTTGGAAAAGGTATTAATCTGTCTCTTCCCTACAGTTATGGGTTAAATAACAGCACAGATTGGGTTCTATAGCCTTGGCTGGCAACCAGTCTAACACAGAAAGTAATGGCAACCTACTGTGTGTAAATCTTCTGCTCAGCCAGTCATGTCTCATTTGAGACATGATCATTCAAGCATGTATCATGTATAGCACTTAACTGAGTAATTCTTTCACACTTAGTAACCCCTTGGGTCTTAGTGGTATTATTGTCTTCCTTTAAGGGAAATGATTAAAAAAAATAAATAAAAATAGGATATGATATCTGTCATGTAACTCCAGAATGAACTCTTCCTAACACTATATATACTACACCTATATATATAACACTATATATACTACACCTCTCAAGAGAGAGTCGAGTTGGTAGTAGTTCACTCCAAACCAGATTGGCAGTCATACTAACACTTTTCACATTTGGTATTGTTATTTCTTGTTAATACATAAAAAATGAGACTCACTTTTAAAAAGTATTAAATTATACATATTTGTTATTTCTACTCTTATGGTCGTGTTATTCTTTCCAGACCATAACCTGGTCCATAACTGAATGGACACCAACTTAGAATAATATGTAATTATAAGTTAATTAACTTACAAAGGAAGATAAGATTTATATAACACTTAAAACGTATTTCAGATTATTAAACCTGTACAGTTATTAAAAATTTTATACTCTTCAAGAAATTTAATACTTTTTAAAAGTGAGTCTCATTTTTTATGTTAAATATTTATGTGCATTCTGTGTCATCTATTACCAATGCAAATCTAAACTTATTTTATAAATGGAACTTTGTGTGTGTGTGTGTGTGTGTGTGTGTGTGTGTGTGTGTGTGTGTGTGTGTGTGTGTGTCTGTTACCTATAGACTCCGAAACGGCTGAACCAATTTTCTTGAAAATTTACACAGTTGTACTATAAGCATTTGCAAGTGTTCTTAGCGAGGTTTTGTGTTGAGGTACCTCCGATAAATATCGAAAATAGATAATCGAAAAAATCGGGTTATAGAAAGAGTGGTCCGATTTTAATCAAATTTGATACACTCATAGACAAAGACATAAGAAATGATATTTAGAAGTTTCAAGGTTGCAGTTCTTACAATAGTGCAGAAAATTGATAATATATACATAAAAGGCAAGATGTTTGTGTGTGAGTCAGTTTATTTGCCTGTATTTTTTTCAGCCCTTTTATTTTAGTTTTTACTTCGTGTTTGTCTCTAAGTAGGTATAATTGTAGTTCTTAGCCATGATACCATTTACTCAGAGGACTTATTTAGCCTTCAAAATTCAGTTTATGACGAAAAAAACTTATTTGATATCGATACCAGGAAATCAAAATTTGACTTACATCCATTCATTTTTCTTTCAGTCTACGGTTTGGCTTTAACTGGATACAACTATTGCTTTTTAGTCTTTCGTGTCAACATCCAAAGAGTCTGAGCTCCAGGACCATGAATTAGTTTTAAAGCTTTCATTACACCCGAGCAACGCTGGGCTATACTGCTAGTGAAGTATAAATAAAAGTATAGTGTACCAAGTAGACAGTGAGAATCTGCATGATAGTCAAAGTAACAGTCAATAAGAGCCTGTGTGATAGTTTGACCAGTAACCAGATGTAACAGACTAATTTAAGTTAAGAAATTTATTCCCTGTCATGCAAAAACTAATCTTCATAAAAAACTGGACTAAAAAAAAAAGAAGGAAAACATTTTTCAACATCACCTCAATAATATCTGGAACATAAAAATTTGGATTTACACTATCTGCTTTTTTTTGCATTTTCTTTGAATTGAATATTTTTACAAGGCCATATTTTACCCTGTCATCCTTAGGCAAATTAATATGAATACAACCCCTGTTGAATTTTGATCAGATGCTGAGATTTGTGTGTAGGAAGATTCTCAGAATGTTATCATTCTTATTAGTCCAATTTTCTGCAAATGGTTTATTGAAACAAATTTTGTTTCTCGGGCTGATTTATTTGTTTTTGAGAAACAGCATATTCTGCAAGTGTGCAGGAAAAAGCTTAAGGTTTTAACAATTCATCCAAAACTTGTGACTCAGCATATTTAACTCTTTGTTTTCTCAAATTCCAACTGTAAACAATGATGATGTCATCCCAAAGAATTTGAACAGAGAGAAAAAAAAGACGAAGAATAAAAACAAAAGAAAAACTTTTTTGCTGACATGTTTTGTTCTCTGATGGACTTGATCAGTTTTTAAACTTTTTTTTACCAGTTTTTTTTTTACAGATTTTTTTTCCTGGTTTTTTGTTTATCATTTATCAAGTATTATCTTTATCTATCAATTTTTGTTATCTCGTGGACTTTATCAGTTTTTAAAAATTAAAAGAAAATGGTTAAAATAAAGAATTTATCAAATTAACATAATATATTACATTAATAAATTACAAAACTGAAAATAAATGTATATAAACAAATAGGAAAATAAAAAAATTCAATCATTTATCATCCCTTGTAGCTTACCTTGACTTTCACAGTGAGCCTGAAGAATATTTATGGGCACTATTAAATAAAACATTTTTGTTGTGTGGTGGCTTGTACCATGTGACTTCTGGATTTTTTTATCATTCAGATGTATAAAAGAAATTGTGAACTTAACACGGGAGGTTGTCATTATCACAGACTTCGGGAAGTAACATCTACTGCTGTGAGAAACTGTAAATATTGTATATCACCTTGGTTGTACCGTTCTTTTAATAAAGTAGTTTATCTACATTTCTTTGAGTATCTCTTCATTCCACAATACAACATTTTTAAAACCTAATGTTTTTTTTTTATTTCTGTTTATAAGTACATGTTTCAAAATAAAATCCTTAAATTTGCCTTGATAAAGTCCATGGTAAAGAAAAGTTTTTCTTTTGTCTTTATTTATACATAAATACAGACATACATACATACATACATACATACATATATATATATGTATATATAGTCATCCTCAGACAGATCTGTTTCACTGTATCACAGCTCATCAGTACAGTTAGACATCCGATTGCTTTTTAGCCAGGATTGAAACCTCAACCGAATTGTCATCAGTCAGCAATTCTAGCTCTGAGCTATGGGTGCTCGGTAGAAAAAGGCAGACTTTTAGCATGTGATATACCATGTAAACATACACTAGTAACTAAAAGTGTTTTAATTCATTATATATATGTACACACACACACACACACACACACAAGGTAACAATGCACTGGTGTTAAAAATCAGTTGTCTTGGATGCAAAGATGTCTGTGAGTGCCTGCCATATATCTGCTTCATTTGCAAAGGATTTCCCACAAATGTGGTTATCCCAGGAACAGAAAAGGTGGTAAGCTGTTGGAGTAAGGTGGATGTCCCAGTGTCTCCCAGCCAATTTGCCGTATAGTATCCAAGGTTTGGAGTAACATAACCTTGCGATAAATCAGTATTGGCTACTTCTGCTTCAGTGCCTGTTGTACATGTTCTAACTGATGCAAGTACAGGTCCACAGTAATGGTTTGGCTCATTGATAGCAGCTCATTGTGCACCACTTGTCAAATAGTCCACCAGATGCAGAACATGATCTTGCATGAGTTTAGAGGTTGTTGTATAGTGTAAGACACAAGTTCCAGTAGTGACAGTCAATGCCTGGAATGCTTTTGTTCACAATGTTGACAAAACCCACTTTTCAACACTGGTGAGCAATTGATCAAATATTGGTAAGTTGCAGTGCCAAAAAAAGCAATGAAAAACAATATATCACTTATTGTTGCTTGTTGGTTTCCAACAATGTTTGGAGTAAGCATTTGCTCAACTTGTACAGCTTTCGTGTTACATCAGAAACCGGAAAGCATTGGCAAGCTTACCATAGGTTTGGCTGTTGTCCTCCTCTAAGGCCACCTTCAGGGCCTCATCACTCAGGACTTGTGGTCGCCCACTGCAGGGTTCATCAGAAAGGGACATAACTCCCAATCGGAACTTCTTGAAGCAATGACTGGTGGTGTGTTCACTTACAACATTATTCTGAAAGACTTTATGTATTCAGTCAATTGATGCGGCTGCGGACAAGCTCACTTTAAAGTCATAAATTTCTTTTTGTCCAGTTTTTTCCAGATTAGTTTTTGCATGACACAGAATAAATTTCTTAACTTAAATTAGTCTGTTACTGTCACTGTTTACGCTATGACTGATGTTTGTGTGCAACACCCCTACATTGGTCAAGATATTCCTTTTTTTCTTTATTCTCATATATATGCACATGCACATGTACACACACATATATAATCTGCAATATTATTGGTCTTAATCTGGCATTTATTCTTTTATTGTCTTATTTGTTTTTTTCACTTTTAATAATCCCTTGCATTATAGTGGCTTTTATCACCTTACTTGGGGTGAAATGATTAAAAAATATATATATGGTCTGTTTGGGAAGCATCAAGCTATTTTTGAATATCTTAAAAACTGTTTGTGTTGCTCTGATACAACTCAGCAACCAGTTAGAGGAAACCTTACTGGACATGCACTCTCCTATGTGGTTACTCAGTCGGTTGTAAGATGTCACTAAATAATAAATTCCAGAGTGTGGACAAGATTAAGGAGAATCATCAAGCTATTTTTGAATATCTTAAAAACTGTTTGTGTTGCTCTGATACAACTCAGCAACCAGTTAGAGGAAACCTTACTGGACATGCACTCTCCTATGCGGTTACTCAGTCGGTTGTAAGATGTCACTAAATAATAAATTCCAGAGTGTGGACAAGATTAAGGAGAATCCAACAAAATAATTGATAGTAATCTCAGAAGTGAATTATTTAGGAAAGTGAAAGCGAAACTGAAATAATTCCTATTATTAGAAATTTTTCACTTGAAAACCTTTAAATATATTTTTTTTCCAATTATTATTGTTGTATTTAGACCTTAGTAAAAAGTCAGCCTTTTTACCACTTAGTCTGATGAACATCTTGGAAAAGTCCAACATTGTTATTACAAGGACAATGCTTCTTTGCAGTGTCAATAGAGAGGTAATATTAAAAATAGTAATATTTTAACATTATCTCTTTTTTTTTCTTTTAATCATATCACCCCGAGCAAGGTGGTAACGCCATTGATGTGCAGGGGGCTACGTAAGAGTGAAAAGATTGGACAAGAGAAAGCCGGAAACCACATCCTGAACAAGGGATGAGTCTCTTCACCTGTTCAATAGACGTGGGTGGAGTGTGAACCGGGCGATAGTTTAGTCTATCTACTCCAATTAAAAAAAAAATAGAAAAGAGTGAAAAGATTGGAAAAGAGAAAGCCGGAAACCACATCCTAAACAAGGAACAAGGGATGAGCCTCTTCATCTGTTCAATAGATGTGGGTGGAGTGTGAACCGGGTGGTAGTTTAGTCTGTCTACTCCAATTTTAAGCAAAAAGTTAAAAACAAAAAATATGCGAATATATGTGGCATATTTTATATACAAAATGCGATGGGTAAATTGTCGCTATTATATATTTTTCCTTTTATGCATGCGCATTGTTTGTTTTTGATTTCGTCAACTGCAAAATATAGTAGGGTCAGTTGGGTACTGTCTTCGAGACATAACTCACTCCATCAGAAATTCGAAAAAAGCATGCTGTACTTCTTAGCATTTGCATTTCTATCCTCTCCAAAATCTCATCATTGCTCACATGTTTGGTCCATGGTATCTGTATCAGCCAGTTAAGTGCTATACATGATACATGCTTGGGCGATCATGTCTCAAAAGAGACATGACTGACTGGGCAGAATATTATCCCGCAGTAGGTTGCCATTACTTTCTGTGGTAGATTGATTGCCAGCCAAGGCTATAGAACCCAATCTCTTCTGTTATTTAACCCATAACTTGAGAGAAGAAACAGATTAATACCTTTCCCAAGGGTACTGTATCTGTATCAGTCAGTCAGTTAAGTGCCATACATGAAACACGCTTGGGCGATCATGTCTCAAAAGAGATATGACTGACTGGGCAGAAGATTTTCTATCCTGCTCTTTAAATTATATCTGAAGGGAGAAGAGACGGATTGTATTAATAAGTAGTAATTAGTGGGGGATCAGTTTATTACTTAATAACAATAGAAAACTGATCCCCCATTTTTTGCCCAGTAGAAGCTTTACTTATGCTTCCAACTATTATCTTCATTCAGTCAGTTAAGTGCAATACGTGATACACGCTTGGGCGATCATGTCTCGAAAGAGATATGACTGACTGGGCAGAAGATTTTCTATCCTGCTCTTTAAATTATATCTGAAGGGAGAAGAGACGGATTGTATTAATAAGTAGTAATTAGTGGGGGATCAGTTTATTACTTAATAACAATAGAAAACTGATCCCCCATTTTTTGCCCAGTAGAAGCTTTACTTATGCTTCCAACTATTATCTTCATTCAGTCAGTTAAGTGCAATACGTGATACACGCTTGGGCGATCATGTCTTGAAAGAGATATGACTGACTGGGCAGAAGATTTTCTATCCTGCTCTTTAAATTATATCTGAAGGGAGAAGAGACGGATTGTATTAATAAGTAGTAATTAGTGGGGGATCAGTTTATTACTTAATAACAATAGAAAACTGATCCCCCATTTTTTGCCCAGTAGAAGCTTTACTTATGCTTCCAACTATTATCTTCATTCAGTCAGTTAAGTGCAATACGTGATACACGCTTGGGCGATCATGTCTTGAAAGAGATATGACTGACTGGGCAGAAGATTTTCTATCCTGCTCTTTAAATTATATCTGAAGGGAGAAGAGACGGATTGTATTAATAAGTAGTAATTAGTGGGGGATCAGTTTATTACTTAATAACAATAGAAAACTGATCCCCCATTTTTTGCCCAGTAGAAGCTTTACTTATGCTTCCAACTATTATCTTCATTCAGTCAGTTAAGTGCAATACGTGATACACGCTTGGGCGATCATGTCTCGAAAGAGACATGATTAACTGGGCAGAAGATTATTCCACAGTAGGTTGCCATTGCTTTCTGCAGTAGACTGGTTGCCTGCCTATAGAACTCAATCTGTCCTGTTATTTAACCCATAACTGGAGGGAAGAGACGGATTAATACCTTTCCCAAGGGTATTTGTGCATAAGTGAATGCAATGAATTCAACTAGAATTTGAACTCGGCTCCCTGATTTCTCTGTATACATTGCCAAAATCCAGTCATGATAAATAAAATAATATCTTCTACTGAATTATTTTAAAATTATTATTAACAGCACTGTATATAACATGCAGATTTGGCTAGTTGTTATTATTACTGTTGCTATGCTACTGGCAATGTAAAAAGAATTATTGTAACAAAGTGCTTGTGATGGTTGTTGGAACCATCTGATCCAACAGACTGAAACAAACCTTCATATACTCCTACCATTAACCAGCCGGAAACTCCAGAAGAAATAAATGTAACTGAAAGGAAATACCAGTAATGATAAAACTGTGTTTTGCTTTGTGTCCAACTGTTATGGTTGCTTGCTTTTTTATAAAATGTTTTCTTTATTTTTCCTCTTGCAATGCATTATTGTAATGGTGTAAGATTTTCACTTTTGTCTTTTCTTGCTTTATATTCAGCTGTAATACTGACTATTTTTCATTAGCTGTAATGTTTTCTGCTATGGTTAAAATGCTTTTGTTATATTTTTTTAATATTTTACTTTAAACATCACATGCTTAAATATGCCAAAATGTTTTTTTTTTCTTAAATATACCCAACTGAAATGAATGGTACATCGAATGTACCTGTGAGTTTTTTGTCATTAAATACAGTAATTAAGGCAATTTTTTGTAAATATTTAATACAGTAATTAAGGCAATTTTTTGTAAATATTTAATACAGTAATTGAGGCAATCTTTTATAAATATTTAATACAGTAATTAAGGCAATTTTTTGTAAATATTTAGTACAGTAATTAAGGCAATTTTTTGTAAATATTTAGTACAGTAATTGAGGCAATTTTTTGTAAATATTTAGTACAGTAATTAAGGCAATTTTTTGTAAATATTTAGTATGGTAATTGAGGCAATTTTTTGTAAATATTTAGTACAGTAATTAAGGCAATTTTTTGTAAATATTTAGTACAGTAATTAAGGCAATTTTTTGTAAATATTTAGTACAGTAATTGAGGCAATTTTTTGTAAATATTTAGTACAGTAATTGAGGCAATTTTTTGTAAATATTTAATACAGTAATTGAGGCAATTATTTGTAAATATTTAGTACAGTAATTAAGGCAATTTTTTGTAAATATTTAAAAATATGTTCTCATTTCGAAAATAATTTGTTGTTTACTTATATTTTCAAGTCTATCATCTATAAGTATTTTGGTATATCTAATAAATTTATCGGTATATTTTTGTCATAATGTCAAGATTAAAAGAAATTTAAATATTTTCCTGTGTTGTACAGAATTTTATTATTGCAGTAAAAATACAAAAAACAAAAACAAACTACCCTGTCATAAGGAAATGAAGTTCACAGAAGGGAAAAATATAATTACCACCATATTTCAAACATACGCACCGTAATGGAGGCACTAGAGGGTGTCGTCAGTGATGTCATCGCGAGGATCACTAGGGGGTTTGGGTCTTTCAACATCATCCCCCCCTCACCGTGCTGACCCGACCAGAGATGATCAGTTTCTAGCCCACCCTCAATAAGCACTTTCAGACACTGGAAAATTATGTTTAGGCCCGGTACGAAACCTTGGCAACAGTCAGAGCCACTTTCCATTTAGAGGTGAACCACACATGAGCTCGTCCAAAACATTAATTTAGACGCAGAATTTTGGGGAATTTTAGCTAACAATTTGGAATCCAGGCACTCTCTCTTTTGATCTATAACCAATTAGCTATATATATATATGGTGGAATATAGAGTGAGTACATGAGTGACTATGGAACACATGTCCTTCATTTAACCTGTGTTCATCATCACAAGTCAGGGAAGAGCACAGATTGAAACCGTTACCACACAACTTAATCTGTATTCTTTTCCTGACTCTCTACCCATGTGCCCACATATATATATATCGATTGTTTAATACTTAGTTTTTGGCCCTAATATGGTTAGACCAGTACACATTTGTATTAAAAAATGTTCTATACAATTATATTGTAGAACTTTTGAATATTTTTCATTTATAAACAAGTTATTTCACTACCTTGGTTTCTATCATGAGTGGTTTCTTCAGGCGATTTTTAATAACATTAAGTTATTAAAAATCGCTTGAAGAGGTTCTACAATATAATTTAAGTTATTAAAAATCGCTTGAAGAAACCACTCATGGTGGAAACCAAGGTAGCGAAATAACTCGTTTATAAATGAAAAAAACTTGTTTATAAATGAAAAAAAAACAATATATATATATATATATATATAGCTAGCAACTTATTGTTTCTCACTCTTTAAAGTTTAATCAGGAAATAAAAAGTGTGTAGTGGTAGCAAAAATAAAATACTAAATAATCTCCAACCCTTATTACTAGACTATGGAGTAATATAGAACTAAAATAATTAATAATAAAAGAAAAAGTAAAATTTAAATAATGAAAATACTTCAAAATGCAGCTAAGCATACAAATTAACAATAAAGAAAGAAAAAAACGGAATGAGTAAAAAGAAAAGTTTGTACTTAGTACATTGTTGGAACATTTGAGCATGGTTATGGTATGTCCATTTTCATTTTCTTGGTCCCGATGGTTGGGAAGTAAGGATAAGCATTGTCCTAATCATTGAGCTCAAGTCAGCCTTGTGCAGAGTTGGAATGACCAAAGAAAAGTTTGATTTATTACATAGGTAGACGTTTTGGAAGACATGTGTAGATGTCATGCGTTTGAAAGTGAAAAGCATTGTCTTCAGCAGTGAGTGCAAACGAACATGCCCCAGCAGTGACATTCTTTACTTATGTGTGACTAGATCTGAAAGCAAGAGGGGGGAAAAGAGTGTGAAAGAAATGTTTATCTTTTATTGACTTCAATAGCATCACCTAATGACATTTGACAAAGCCAAATGAGATAATTATATTTCTGGTTATTTTACTTTTAGCATTATGAAAAAATATATTTCTTTTTTTTTTATTATTCATTATTATTCTATTCATTGATTTTATTTCATTTTTTGACAAATTTACTTTATTATTCCTGGCTTTCACCCAGACGGCTCGGGTTCGATTCCCGGCATGGGGACGTATTTTTGTGGATGTGCATTGTGGTGCAGTGGATATCGGCTCAGAACGAGAAATCGGGGAGCCGAGTTCAAATTCCAGTTGAATTCATTGCATTCACTTACACGCAAATACCCTTGGGAAAGGTATTAATCCATCTCTTCCTTCCAGTTATGGGTTAAATAACAAGACAGATTGGGTTCTATAGCCTTGGCTGGCAACCAGTCTACCGCAGAAAGCAATGGCAACCTACTGCAGGATAATCTTCTGCCTAGTCAGTCATGTCTCTTTCGAGACATGATTGCCCAAGCGTGTATCTCATATGGCACTTAACTGACTGACTTTATTATGCTGGTTCTGTAGATTTGTTCAATGAAAGTGGGAGATCATTTTTTTATTGTTTTAAGTAACAAACTGCTCTCCCACTTTTAGTCAGGTTTGATTTAAAAGAAATTAAGAAAATAAATTTTATATTTCAAACAAAGTGGAATGTAATATATTACCTTGACCCATCAAAAATATGATTGACATGAAAGGTAGAGAACACAAGCAATGACCAACAAAGATACGATTGGCATCAAAGGTTGTGGCTAACAGAAACATGATTGACATCAAAGGCAGAAAACAGGGGCAATAGCTGATCGAAATCAAAAGCAGAAAACGCAAAGCAACAACAAAGGTTTGAAAGGCGACAGCCGACAAAGATATGATTGATATCAATCAAGCAACAGTCAAAAGGACAAGTGTGTGGGGGAGTTTTTGGGTTATATGAGTTGAAGACAGGATGAGAAGTCAGAGTACAAAAGGAAAAGAACAGAACTCCCACTGGCTAACAACTCTTGGCTCCCTCATATGTGCATAATTCTCTTTGGCTACCTTCCATTCTGCACAACTGTCACCAACAAAAAATAAAAATATAAGTTTATCTAAATCTAAATGTAAACTTATTTATAAATGGAACTTTGTCTGTGTGTATGTGTGTCCATTAACTATAGACTCCGAAATGGCTGAACCAATTTTCTTGAAAATTTACACAGTTGTACTATAAGCATCTGCAAGTGTTCTTAGCTAGGTTTTGTATCGAGGTACACCCGATAAATATCAAAAATCGATAATCAAAAAAATCGGGTTATAGAAGGAGTGGTCTGATTTTAATCAAATTTGATACACTCATAGACAAGGACATAAGAAACGATATTCAGAAGTTTCATGGTTGTAGTTCTTACAATAGTGCAGAAAATCGATAATATATATATATATAAAAGCTTTCATTACACCCAAGCAACGCCTGGCTATACTGCTAGTATTTTTATATATACGTTTTCTTGTTCTTCATTGTCTGTCAAGATGATCATTGTTTTTTAGCTGCAGCGGTGTTATATAACAGGAAGATCAATTTTGCATTGTTCTTAATACTAAATCGGTCCCTCACATTCTAGCCAAGTTACTTTTCTTCAGTTCAGGAAGGATTTATATAAATTTGAAAAAAATAATTTTATTAACAAAGTTGTATACAATGTTCATATTCTAAAATAGTCAGAGATCAATCCTGTATTTATTTTACTAGTAAAGTGTTCCCTTACTACCAAATACATTCCTCAAATCAAGAGAGAATGAAAGTAATTCCTAAAAACATGTAATTAATAAATATTTGATTAAGATAGAGTGTGTAAGATAAATTTTGTATTATAATAAAGTTACAGACTGTTTCTCTATAGCTTAGGTTCTGTATATTCATATATATTAAAAAGTGAAGGAAGAGTTTTATGATTTGACTCCCAAGAGAATGCTTCCCCAATTGCTACAATCTTAACCAGTTCCTGTCTAGGGACAACTGTTATCTTCTCCACATATGCCATATATCTCCATAAGCTTTAATTACTAACTTGAGCGGCTCTTGGGTCTTGTAAAGAGTGAACAACATTGCAAAATTAAAAAATTGAGCACTTGCTTTTTGTCTAAGTTCAATACCATTCTCATATATGGCTTGGTTGATTTTGTTTAGCGGCATATCACTACATATGGGTTATTTAATGCAGGAATCTAAACATGAAAATTCAAACTTTATTAATAGTTCCAATTCTAATTCATAATTAAATTAAATTATCTAGCTGCATTTTCTTTTTACCAAATAATCTTATAAAATCAAACAAGGAGTGAAAACTTCTCTAAAAGAAGATTAATCATAGCAAGTTGTTTTAATTTAAATCTTTTTGACAATTTTACTATAAAATGTATTGTTTGTCACTGTTAAAAATATGTATTTTTGGACTAAAATGTCCAAAAATACATAAAACTATAAAAATATACTGTTGGTCATTTTACTATAAAAATGTATTGTTGGTCATTTTTGCTATAAAAATGTTTTGTTGGTCATTTTACTATAGAAATGCATTCCTGATAATGTTTGCTTATAAAAAATGTGTTGTTGGTAATTTTCCTGTAAAAATTTATTCATGGTATTGTTGCTATAAAAATGTATTTTTATACTTTCTTAGTGTTTTGATTATTGTTTGGGGGAATCACTATTTACCCATAGGTGGGGCCCTAACAGATGCTACTACTTTGGGTCAAGATGCACATTGGTACAAGAGCAATTAAGAGGTGTTTCATGCTCCTGCAAACCTCTAATCTGCTCAGAGGCCTTGCTGCTAGATATAGTTTATCATCATAACCAGGATTATCATATATATATATATATATATATATATATATTAAAAAAGGATTAATTCAAAGATGTTGAATGGCCATTTCGATATGATGTTGAATGGCCATATCGAAATGGTCATTCAACATCTTTGAATTAATCCTTTTTTAATATATATTTGCTCTGTAATATTTTATTACATGGAGCTCTCTTCCTGTATCATATTTTAATATTAAAATAAAATTTTTAATATTAATTAGGATCGAGTTTTTGGAATTTACCTTCCTGCTTTTTTCCCTTGGATTGAAGTATCTGAATTAAAAAATATATATATATATATATATATGGATGGCTTTTGTCATGCTACATTTCTAGAAACATTCATTTTTACCTTCCATCAACATGGTTAATGCTAATCTCCAGGAGAGGGACTCATTGCACCTTCTTGGGATAATATTTTCAGCTGATATGAACTGGAAAGATTATATTGAATCAATTGCTAAATCAGCAGTTAATAAAATTGGTTCACTATATTGTGTTAGACAATTTTTCTTGCCAGAATCTAATCATTCATATTTATAAATCTGCCATTCATTCTTACTTTGAATATTGCTGCTACATCTAGTTTTGTGCTTTTATTATATAATTAGAGATTCTTGATAAAATCCAAAGAATCTGCAGTGTTCTTAGTCCTGACCTGGCATCTTGACATCGGTCTTTTTCCCATCACCATAACAAAGATTCTTTATGCACTTTCTAGAAATACTTTCATAGTAATTCTTTTGATGAACTATGAAACTTAGATTTTGTGAATTTAAGCACAGTAATAGATTGGCAACAAAGTCTCATCATTTTACAGTTGAAATGGCTAGATGTAAGTGTAAGTTCTATGCTAACAGTTTCTTCTATCACACTTCTCACTTATGAAACTTTCTTCTGGCTTCATGCTTTCCAGTTAACATTGATCTTCAAAATTTTAAATGCAATGTCAATCATTAACTTCTTTCTTCTTAATTATTATTCTTTTATTTTCCTCTTTCCTTAATTGTAGTTTTTCTCATATTCTCTAACACTCAGTAACCTTTTGCATCTTAGTAGATTTATTGCCTTGCTTGGATTGAAATTATTTTAAAAATGACTTGTAAACATTTTTTTTTTCTTTAACTCTTTCCCAGATCACACATCACTTGATGAAACAGACGGCCTTGGCAGAACTGGACTCTTTTATTCAATCCATTATAAACACGTGAATGTCCTTAAATATCTTTTGGATAATGGAGCAGACCCAAATGTTGTAGCTCATGGTAAGTTAATTAACCCTATAAGAATCGGTTGAATACATTAAGGAACTCACTAGGGATATCGATCTATATAATACTAAGTCTCTAATCTTGTATATATGTATGTATATGAAATGAATTGTTTGAACATTATTTTTTATCGATACTCGTATTTAAGTAGATATTCTGTTTTTTAATTAAACAGTATTATATATTTATATAGACTGGCCTGATTATTTACGATAAATTGTTATTACGAAAATGTGTGCCATTTGGCAGGATTCGAACCTGCGACCCCTATTTACATAGGGGAAGCTACCATTTGATCTGGTAACATCTTAGACCTCTCAACCATGAATGGCCTCCAGTCTAAACGAGGATTTTATCAAGCCTATATAACACAATTTTTGATTCATTGCACACAACCATATCTGCTCTGAAATGTGTCATAATGTCAACAAATGTAAACATGTTACGAAAATTAACAAATTTTAATGAAACTTGGTTTTGTTAAAAACAACCGACAATTTGAAATGAGTTGTTTGAACATTATTTTTTATCGATATTCGTATTTAAGTATTTAAATACGAGTATCGATAAAAAATAAGGTATGTATATATGTGTGTTTCCGAGATACACCTTAAATAATACATAATAAATTTAAAAAAATTTTTTTCAAGGGCGGAGCACTTCAACATGGTACAAGGGTTA
The DNA here is from genome assembly GCA_037127315.1 of Ascarosepion bandense. Lineage (NCBI taxonomy): Eukaryota > Metazoa > Mollusca > Cephalopoda > Sepiida > Sepiidae > Ascarosepion > Ascarosepion bandense. Next base: position 1,763,030 of record JBBBDQ010000924.1, on the reverse strand, counting down.
GCAATCTTGTCTCATGAGAACAATTATGACTGAGTATTGAGTTTGATCCTCACTGGGTGCTCTGTGCTTTCAGCCTTGTGTCACATGTAAACTACGCTTAGAAAACTACCATAATATACTTATTAAATCCATTATGAAATGGATTAACTCCAACATATTTTCCATTTATTTATTTTAAACATTATTTTTAATGGATACTTCTACTTAAGTAGATGCTTTGTTTTTTTAGTATAACCCGTGGTAAGCCTGTGGTAACGTATATAAAATCGACCAAACCTGGATAGACCAGAGTAACCCTGATTTAAGCAAGTTGCTGGGACTGGATAAAAGTTCTCTTATATCCTGATCTCTCTTATATACGGTTCGCTCTTATATACGGGTTTGGTCTATTTTATATACATTACCATAGGCTCTAATTTGTGATCAGAGAAAGCTATCTTATATCCGGGTTTATCTTATATCCGGGTATCTTATATCAGGGTTACACTGTAATTAACCGATATATTTATTTACATCTACTAGCCTAAATAATCAGGAAATCTTGTTCAGATAATATGCCTCCTTTGGCAGAATTAGAACCTGCATCTCCAAGGGAAAACTGTCATTAGATCTGACATGTCTTAACCACTCGACCACGTAGAACTAACTCAATTGTCTTTGTTTACATTAGAATATGAAAACAGACACATATTTTCCAAACAAGATTTCTTAATTATTCTTAATTATTCAGGCCAGTAGATGTAAATAAAAACACTGTTTAATTGTAGAAAAACTGCATCTACTCAAATATGAGTATCTATTAAAAATAATGTTTAAACAAATAAATTAAAAATGCCAAATTTAATCTATTTCACAATGAATTTCATAAAATTTTGTGGATAAATTGTCTTTGTTTACATAAGGATACAAAAACAGAGCAGATATAAATTTTTCAAACAATTAGGAAAAATATGGGTTTAAACGCTCTATTCAGGCTTTGTTTGATCATGGATCCTATGTGGCTGAGTCGTTAAGACACATCAGATCTAATGATAGTTTCCCCTATGGGACTCATATTTTCCTAACAAGGTTTCTCAATTATTCAAGCTAGCAGATGTAAATAAATATACTATTTAATTATAAAAGAACAGAGAATCTAGTGAAATATGAGTATCCATTAAAAGTAATGCTTAAACAAATAAATTAAAAATACATAATATCCCAATCAATTTAGAAGCATATTATATTTTGAACCCCTGTTGAGTGTGATGTCAACTTTCATTAAAATTTAAACAAAGAGTCATTGAGCTAGTGATTTTTTTTTGTTTTTGCAGCATTTTCAATAGGAGATTCACATTTTTTTTGTTTTTGATACATATCAATTCAAATATATAAACAAACACATGCATATTCTACTCCAACTATTATGTGTGTGAAAAATAATAAACATGGCTAGAAAATTGTCACATGACTTCATGTCAATAAACAGATTCATGCTGGTTTGCCACCATTATATATTTTGAAAGAAATGTAAGCAAGAAACAAGTATGTATAACTGTTATATTAGAACATCCTATTACCCCCAACAGTTGATCCGTTGAAGTATCAAAGTAAGGAAGTGCGAGACGATTCGACTTTCACTCCCCATTCCATCTTGACTTACTATTTTATAACCCCCGTTACTTGTATTTTCTTGTACACTAAACTCTTATTTGTTTACCCCTTACACATTGTGTAAATCTTTCCACTCAGAACTTACCTTGTTGTTTATATCATTCCTGTGATATTTTATTTTTTGTTTTTGTTTTAATCGTATCACCCTGAGCAAGGCGGTAATGCCACTGATGTGCAGGGGGCTACATAAGTGTAAAAAGATTAATTAGAAGAGAGTGAAAAGGAAGACGAACCAGTTAGAAAGGAGCAAGAGAAGGATGGGAATACAGGTGTGATAACAGTTTCAAAGGTGGAGAGAAAGGAAAGGATATATGGGGTGATGAAAGAACTAGAGTCAAGTGGTTAATAGATGAGTATTGATATTGCATTTAAATTCCTGGTGGTTGTAGCCATCAGGAAAGCAAGAATATGGGAGTGAGTTCTACAGGCAGGAAGTGTGAGAGAAGAAGCTGCAGGAGTAGAATTGTCGTCTGCATTTGGCTAATCTAACTGTGAATGGGTGGGACCCAGTTGTCAATCTGGTTGCACGAGTAAACACCTGTTGAGGAGGCACCAGTGACTTAAGTTCGTTTGAGCAGAAGCCATGAAAGTATTTATAGAACAAAGGGAGGCCACATTTCGTCGGTGGAGAAGTGGCTTTAGTCGAGCCGCCAAGTTGGTACCTATCACATTACTGATTCTCTTTTGGAGCCTGTTGAGAACACTGAGATGAACGGCAGGGGCGCCTGACCATATATGGCAGCAGTATTCCATGCACGGACGAATGGTTGATTTGTATATATGCAGGATGGATTCAGGCAGGAAAAACATCCTGGCCCGACACAGTGACCCAACCTTCTTAGCAGTGGATTTAGCAATGGACTCGATGTAGTGGTTCCATTTGAGATCAGAAGAGAGGGTAAGGCCGAGGAGGCACAGTGTATTGCTCTCAGGGAGACTCGCTTGGTTCATGCTTATGGGAGGCAGGAGAGGTTGCCTGTGATGATTGACAGACAACAGCTTGGTCTTAGATGCATTGAAATTAACAAGCCACTTCTTGCCCCAATTCACCACAGAGTGTAGATCCCGTTCAAGGTCAGCAGCAAGATTATGTTTGTCCACCATGACGGGTTTCTTACTGATGCAGGAGTAAATTGTGGTGTCATCTGCGTAGATGCCTACTTGGCACTTGATCTCATCTGGGAGGTCATTGATGAAAATAAGGAAGACTGTCGGGCCCAGGATAGAGCCCTGAGGGACACCAGCATTTGTGCTGTAGGATGAAGAGGCATGCCCATTCAAAACAACCTTCATTTTGTGGTTATTTAAAAAAGATTAGATTAGATCAAGCAAGTGTCCGGTAATACCGTAACCCCGTAGCTTGCATAGAAGGCCAGAATGCCAAACCCTGTCAAAAGCCTTGGAGATGACCAGAGCAACAGCATGAGCCTCGCCTGACTCATCAAGGGCCTGGAGCATGTACTCCGTAATGGTTGTTAGCATGTCAGCCATGGACCTGACAAAGCGGAAGCCATACTGCCTGTCAGAGTAGAGTTTGTGGGCAGTAAGATGTTGAACTATTTCAGCATTAATTATGGCTTCTAACACTTTCCCGAAAATTGGTAGAAGACTGATAGGGCGATAATTGGATGTGTCCGAGGGTTCACCACAGTTCTTAAATACAGGAACAACTGAAGAGAACTTCCATCATGCAGGAAAACAGGAAGCAGAAAGGTAGTAGTTATACAGTTTAGAGAGGACAAGAAAGAGTTCAGGAGCACACCTCTTAAGGACTATCACCGGGATTCCATCGCCACCACTCACCTTATGGGGTCAACTTTTGAAATTACTCGGGATACTACTGTTGGGGTAATATATACATCATACAGTTTAACCTCAGTTCTAATAGGGAAGTCGGGTGAGGGTACTCCAGAAGAGTCAAATGTAGAGTTGGATGAGAATCTGCGAGCAAAGCACTCAGCTTTGTCCATAGATGATGTGAGAACCTCAAATTCATTGATTAAAGGAGGGATTGTGGATTTGCTATTGTTCAGCACCTGTTTGCATAACTGTTTTGGAGCCGAACTTGCGGTCAGCTATGCACTGTCTCATTCTCTTAGCAAACAACCGCTTGGCGTCATTCAAGATTCTCTTGCACTCATTATGAGCAGATGTGAATAGGTGCCTATTGTGATCAGATGACTGTCTCCAGAATAGTCGGAAGTAATGGTTCCTGTGGGCAATGGCGGCCGAACAGGTAGGAGAGAAAAAGGAGAGGAATGAGGTTTTAGACAATACTTCCTGGTCAGTCAGTTAAGTGCCATACATGACACACGCTTGGGCGATCATGCCTCGAAAGAGACATGACTGACTGGGCAGAAGATTATCCCGCAGTAGGTTGCCATTGCTTTCTGCAGTAGACTGGTTACCGACTAAGGCTATAGAACCCAATCTGTCCTGTTATTTAACCCATAACTGGAAGGAATAGATGGATTAATACCTTTCCCAAAGGTATTTGTGCGTAAGTGAATGCAAGGAATTTGGCTGGAATTTGAACTCAGCTCCCCGATTTCTCGTTCTGAGCCGATATCCAATGCTCCACAACGCACATATTATGAAAAAAATTACCTAGAAAAATGAAACTAAATGCACGAAAAAGACTCATCCATACTTTATTTCAATAAATATGAATCTTCTTAAGCAAACAATTGCTGTATGTTTCTGTTTTGTTGGAAATTTCCTTTACCTTCAACAACTATAATATTATAATATTGAAATTGGTATAAATTGTCACCCTGGGATTGCTATTACTTTTGAAAGGCATTTTGCATCATGAACTGATTTTAAAAAGAAGCCAATGAGTTTATGAATGATCTAGTATATTTATATTTTACCAATCTGATTTCTGTTTGTGGATGTATTTGTTATTGTAACACAGTTAAAGTGGTAAGATTTTTGTTTGGGCAATATTTTTTGTTTGGGCAATATTTTGTTTGGGCAATATTTTTTGTTTGGGCAATATTTGTTATTGTAACACAGGTTAAAGTGGTAAGATTTTTGTTTGGGCAATATTTGTTTGGGCAATATTTTTTGTTTGGGCAATATTTATTTCTTAATGTGACATGGTGCTGCAATTATTCTGGTTGCTTTTGGTTACCTCTTATGTAAAAGACACTAGAAAAATTCTTAGTTATTTGAATGTCATATGGAGCTATTTTGGTTGCCAATTTCGATACCTTTGTATACATACCCAAAGAAATTATTATGAGAGAGATAATAGAAAATGTATATTATTTTAGCAACAAAAGCAGATATATTAAAAAGCAATTCATAACAAAAAAACAGAGGAGGTAACAAAAATATATATATTATCATAAAATGGTAATATTGAAATATAACAATGATTAAAAACTGCTAAGCAAGTTTCGGTCCCTTCTCTTCAGAGCAACATTCAAGGATAAAACAAATGTGCACAGTGACTAAAAAAAATAAATACAACCCTAGACTAATAATATATGCAAAAAAATATATAACATTACCTAATTACTTTTAAGCCTAGCAATCACTCTTTTCTATGGAAGAGACGGCTGGTAGGACTCAATACACACTGATGCTTAAGCTTGCAAGTTATTAGCCTTACTCAGCACTGAAAACATGTCTTGGCTATAAGGCTGGTCAGATTGCTGGTTTTTAATCAATTGTTCAGCTATCACATAATCTGATACATTAATACACCTGTTATTTGATTCATGCATTCAACCTTTGACCAGTAGATATTCAATATAAATTCCATTGTTTGACTGATATTATTATTTTGTCACTCTCATACCAGTTCTTGTTCATTCTTGCTAAACAAGTATATATTCTTTCACTATGTGTTTCAGAGATTGAATTCATGATCACTAGTGACAACAATATGTTTGACACATTGACTGCTAATGCCAAAATAACTCTTAATAGCTGAGACAGAAATATAGCAATAAAGAATAACACAACAGTGGATAACAATGGATAAGTTCTTGCTGTTTTCCAACAGATGGTATTTCTAGAACTGTATGCATGTAGTTTCAGATTGTAATGCATCTATAAGGAAGTACTATGAACAAGCTCAAATTCAGTGTATGTTATTTTGCTGAAATGTAAACAAACAACTTTGTTTTTCATAGCATTAAACATGTCGGATTTCATGCCAAAGAAAGTGTATTTGCAGGGAATTTTACTGCACTGCATTATTCAAAAGAAATCTACAGCTGAAACACAAAATTCTTGTTGAGACTTATGGCAACCATGTTCTGTTGGAAACAACATGCAGAGTTTGGTTTAAATGCTTCAAAAATAATGATTTTGATGTTGAAGATAAAGAACACGCTGGTGCACCAAAAATTTTGAAAACAAATTGGAGCAGTTTTTATAAAGAGTCATATCAGGTATGACTGATATGACTCTTTAGGTATCAAGCTGAACTTGCAGAATCATTAAGAGTTGATCATAACAGTTTTGAAACATCTGAAAGCATTAGGAATGATTCAAATGCAAGGACTTTGGGTGCTGTACAATTTGAAGCCAAGAGACATTGAATGGCATCTTGTCTTGTGTGAACAACAGCTTCAGAGGTAGAAAAGGAAAGGTCTTTTGCATCATATCATGACCGGCAATGAAAAGTGAATACATTATGATAACCTTAAGCATAGAAGATTGTGGGATAAGCCCAGTCATGCATCAATGACAGCGCCTAAGCTGAATATCCACAGTTGAAAGTTTCTTCTTTGCATTTGGGTGGGATCAGCTGAATGTAGTTTATTATGAGCTACTCAAACCAACTGAAACCATCATGGGAGAGTGCTTTTGACTACAACTGATGTGTCTGAGCTGAGCATTAAAGAAAAAACAGCCACTATATGAGTAGAGAGACAATTTTGCAACATGACAATGCTAGACCACATGTTGCAAAACAGGTGAAAACTTACTTGGAAATGCTTAAGCCATAAGTCCTACCCCACCCGCCATATTCACTAAACATCCAATTATCACTTTTTCTGATCAATGGGGCATGACCTGGCTGAACAGCACTTTCATTCTTCTGAAGATACCAAAAAATGACATGACTTGTGGTTAGCTTCAAAAGATGTCAGTTTTTTTAATGTGGAATTCAAATACTGTTAGAAATAAAAAAAAAAATTAGCAATAGACAATACTTTCAGTGATATGTTTCTTACTAATTTTTAGAAATAAAACATTACTTTTCATGAAAATTCAGTGAGAACTTATTCAAAGTCCTATATATATATATATATATATATATATATATATATATATATATATATATATACACACACACCAGTGAATAAGGAATGAAGAAAAAATTACAACGTCCAAAACATTAATTTAAAACAGTGCTCGATATGTACCATTTGTAAAATGTACAATTTGCAGTGTATATATAAAAAATTTGTACATGCTCTAAAATATAGTTTATAATATATATATATATATATATATATATGTGTGTGTGTGTGTGTGTGTGTGTGTGAAATGTGTGTATATATATATTCAATTTGTTATATATATTATATTATTTATCTAATTTAAACTTATTTATAAATGGAACTTTGTCTCCATGTGTGTGTTGTCTAAATTAGGCAAAAATGAAAATAACATATATATTGACAAAAATTACACAAAAATATCTTGAAATATGAAAGATTTTTATTCAATATCACCATTGGCTCCAACCACAGCCTCCAGGTGACTTTGGAATTTCCTGAATCTCTTCTGGACAGTCTCATTGTTTAAGTTGGTGAATGATACTAAATCCTTGCCTTTAGATCATCTTTGGTGTTACACTCAACCATGCCCCATACATAATAATCAAGGAGGTTGCGATCTGGGGAGTTAGATGGTCAGATGTAAGGGACAATGTGATCACAGAAATTATCTGACAGTCATGACGGGGTTCTCCTGTTTGTGTGGCATGGTACCAGATACAAGGTCTTCTGGCAGCCACCCTCTTGATCCAGGGTAGCACTAGCTCCTCAAGGCACTTGATGTAGGCCTCCATGTTGAGTCTTGGGCCCTCACAAACAAATTCAGGAGTTCTTTTCTTATCAGAATGATTGGAGTGAGTTTTCCAAGCTGTCTTATCTTCATAATCACCATTAGACTCATCCAACTCTTTCTGAATCGTCTGCACTGTTCTCAGATTGACACCAAATATTCTGAAATGTTTGTATTGGAGCTTCTGGTATAAATGCCAAGCAGTTTCCAAATTTCTGGAAGAGTGAATTGTGTCATGGTGCTCATTTTCTCAGTTGGTGCCCAACTGATCCTACGATACTGTGCAGTTGACAAAAACAAAAAAATGTACATGCACAGAATTAAAAATATAAAATGGTAACAATTTACCCATCGTACCATATATATATATGTGTTTGTGTGTGTGATTTAAACTAATATTCCACAGTTTAATGTTTACGTTTTATAAAGTGCTCAATACAGATGTAGAGCATTTATAGATATATAGTTATTATTATTGTTATAATAATAGCATACTGCAACTTAAAAGCTTTCAAGTTTTAGTGCTTAATGAACCATCATCAGGCAGTGAAATATGCTTCAGTTACAGGGTCACATATATATATATATATATATATATATATATATATATATATATATATATATATATATATCCAAGTGAATACAGAATGAAGAAAGAATTCTTACAACGTCCAAAGCATGAATTTATAACAGTGCTCGATATATAATATATAGAGCTGTGAATAAATTCCAGTTGAATTCATTGCATTCACTTATGCGCAAATACCCTTGGGAAAGGTATTAATCCATCTCGTCCCTCCCATTATGGGTTAAATAATAGGACAGATTGGGTTCTATAGCCTTGGCTGGCAACCAATCTACCGCAGAAAGCAATGGCAACCTACTGCGGTATAATCTTCTGCCCAGACAGTCATGTCTATTTCGAGACATGATCGCCCAAGCATGTTTCACGTATGGCACCTAACTGACTGACATAATTATTCTATATATATCAGCTAAAATATATATGTATATATACACATAAGTATATATACTTATATATATATATATATATATATATATATATATATATATATATATATATATATATATATATATATATATATATATATATATATATATATATATATATATATATATATATATAGTATATAAGTATATATAAGTATATATATATAAGTATATCTATATATATAAGTATATATAAGTATATATATATATATAAGTATATCTATATATATATAAGTATATATAAGTATATATATATATATATATAAGTATATCTATATATATATAATAGTATATATATATATATATATATATATATATATATATAAGTATATATAAGTATATATATATATATATAGTATATCTATATATATATATAAGTATATATGTATATATATATATATAGTATATCTATATATATATATAAGTATATATGTATATATATATATATACGTATATAAGTATATATATATATAAGTATATATATATATATATATATATATATATATATATATATATATATACTTATAAGTGTATATATATATACACTTATATATATATAAGTGTATATATATATACACTTATATATATATAAGTGTATATATATATACACTTATATATATACACACTTATATATATATAAGTTATATACACACTTATATATATATACACACTTATATATATATAAGTGTATATATATATACACTTATATATATATAAGTGTATATATATATACTTATAAGTGTATATATATATTCGCACAACGGCCCTGACGAGCTGTTGTGCGAAACCGCGGTCGGTCTTGGCGATCTTGCTATTTTGTTAGTGTGTTTGCTCTGCGTTACTGCCTTCTAGTTAAATACTTGTCGGTTGTGTGTATCGAGCACTTTTCTTTTCTGGTTGTTTGTTCCGTTGAGGGTTTTTTTTCTTTTTACTGGGAGGAACCGTATGTATTGTCGGTCCCAAGCAGTTTTCTTTTTTTTTCCCCCTCTTTGCCCAAAGCTTTATAGCCGAGGGCAATAACGGATTTAGATTCTGCTGGTTATTCATAGTCTTAGAAAGTCCCTTCTATACAATTTTGAGATTAGAATACACGCAGAGTCGGTTTAATAATTATTGTTATTATTGTTATTATTGTTATTATATAAGTATATAAATATATATATAAGTATATAAGTATATATAAGTATATATATATAAGTATATATATAAGTATATCTATATATATATATATAGTATATCTATATATATATATATAAGTATATATAAGTATATATATATATATAAGTATATCTATATATATATAAGTATATATGTATATATATATATACGTATATCTATATATATATAAGTATATATGTATATATATATATATATACGTATATAAGTATATATATATATATAGTATATATATATATATATATATATATAGTATATAAGTATGTATATATATATAAGTATATATATATATATATAAGTATATAAGTATGTATATATATATAAGTATATATATATATATATATATAAGTAAAAGTATGTATATATATATATATATATATATAGTATATAAGTATGTATATATATATATATATATATAAGTATATAAGTATATATATATATATATATATATATATATATATTGCTAAGGAAATTCAAGAAAACAAATAGAAAATGACACCATATTAGTTGAATGTAGTGGAGTGGGAGTTTATTATAACTAAGAAGATTTGTAGATTTAGACCAATGAATGTTAAGACATTAAAGTGTAACAGAGTGGCAGGAAGTAATTCTGTTTTGTCAGTTTAGCTTAGTTTTGAACAAATATGTAGCCAATATATTGTTTAGGATGAGACGAGATTGAAATTAAAACAATAAAATATTTGTTTTAAAGGGTATTGTTAATATAAAGACACAATTTTAATGTAAATTTTTTAATTGTTATTTTTTATATTGAATTTCCTTATCAGTATATATAAAGAACATACATATATATTTTTCCTTCAAACATCATTTAACAAAAAAATGGATGCTACTTTACAATAAAACCTAAGAGAAATAACTGCATTTAACATCATTTAACAAAAAAATGGATGCTACTTTACAATGAAACCTAAGAGAAATAACTGCATTTAACATCATTTAACAAAAAAATGGATGCTACTTTACAATAAAACCTAAGAGAAATAACTGCATTTAACATCATTTAACAAAAAAAGGATGCTACTTTACAATGAAACCTAAGAGAAATAACTGCATTTAACATCATTTAACAAAAAAATGGATGCTACTTTACAATAAAACCTAAGAGAAATTGCATAAATTTTCATATTTTAAAACTAGAAGAATAGAAAAGGATGAATACCTATGTTTTCTAGATCATGCAAAAGCGTTTGGTAAAGTACGACACAAAGAACTGTTGGAGCTGCTAGGTAACCATGACATTTGGAAAGGATATTAGAATAATCTGGAACTTATACTGGCAACAAACTATCTGCATACTGACAGGGAATTAATTCAGTAATTATCTAAAAATAGAAAGGGGTGTAAGACAAGGACTGTCTTCTCACTAGACTTATTAAACCTATACAGTAGAGTGATTGCGGATATCTACATGAGATCTTCCAACAAAAGTCAGGATGTGTTACAAAGTTGTTGTTTTTTTTTTGTTTTGTTTTTTTTTGTTTTGTTTTGTTTTGATTTTTATCAGGGGCCATTCTGAATGTGTACATTCAGGAAAAAAAAATTCCCTGTAAACCTCGCATGAGTGAGATCAGGTTTTGTCTCAGACAAGATTCTGCCCTTTAACATAGCCTTGTCTGGGTTCATTTCTGCCTAAAGACAGGGAGTCTGAGTCCGTGTGGAACTCAGTGATGTAATTCTGAGTGAATCAGAAGTCCTACTAGCATTCATTTTTGGCAGCTACAGTCTTAACAACTTTTGATTTGCAGATGATATGGTGCTGATAGCAGACATAGAAAGGAAACTACAAGGACTCTTATAGAAGGTAGTGAAAGAAAACAAGAAGAAAGGATTTAACATCAATTGTAAGAAGATACACCCTTGTGTAAATTAATTGAAACAACTGCTTTAGTTTTTTTTTCCCCATACCCTAAGTCTTAGACCCTCTGGAGTGAGAGGGTGTAATCAATTTCTGTTTTTCACTCCGATTAGGTCATTTGTAGTGATGTGCAGTAATATGAATCTATTTTTAATATATATGATGAAATTTGTTTGGCCTTGAAAAATATTGCATCATTCATGATTGCATCCGATTTTTATCACACCCAGACACTATTGTCTATACTCTCAGTTAATTGTCCTATGGACATTGTCTGCGATGGATGTTATTTGAAGAAGGTGTACAAAAATTGTAACACTGCACAAACACACTGGCAAACCTTACAGAGAGATTGTGGATATTGTTGGTGTCAGCTTTAAAGTGAAGAAACAAACTGGATCCATCAGGCCAAAGCATAAAGTAAAATGTGGTCGGAAATAAAAACAATGCCAAGAGACGACATATACATGATCAGGGAAAGTGAAGGAAAATCCTAGGATGACATAATTCATTTTGTTCCAATTGATTTGCACAAGAGTGTAAAATATATGAATGTTAGCTAAAAGAACATCCCAACATGCAAATTACAAATTGGAATACTATTATCAAGCAAGTACAAAAATTAAAATTAATTCATTTTGTTTCAATTGATTTGCACAAGAGTGTAAAATACATGAATGTTAGCTAAAAGAACATCTCAACATGCAAATTACAAATTGGAATACTATTATCAAGCAAGTACAAAAATTAAAATATCTACTAAGTGTTTTAGAGGAGAACTGAAAGGGTAGCACTAAAATCCAAAGATGTATTGGAATAGTGAAAGGTGCCTTTCAAAAGCTAAGCAAAGTATTTCGTTATTAACAAAAGAGTACTGAACTATATATCAGTGAGTGCTGGATAATCTCAAAGATAAAGAAGATGTAAGGCAACAGAAATGTGGTTCTACAGAAGGATGCTGAGAATATCATAGACTGAGCATGTGAGCAACAATGAACATTTACAGAAAATGGAAACAAAAAATACACTTGTACTTAACATCAGAAAGAGACAGTTGAAAACTCTAGGACACATAAGGAAAGAGTACTTAGAAAATTTAACACTCCCAGGACATATTGAAGTTGAGAGAGAGGAAAGCAGTGAATAACCTACTCAGTGAATGTGTGTAAATGGTTGACAGAACAGGGTTTAGGAAAGATAGCAAAAAGGCAAAATTTATTAAGATCTCCAAATGATGGAAAATAATGGAGAGCTATGTACAAAGGGGAAATTAACTAGTGTTGAAATTGGAAATCCCACTTTGAATTGTAAATGATTGCATTTCATATCATGGTTTAATCCTTCCACTGCTGTAAACATACTTATGTCTTCATGAAACTTACATTATCTGTCATCAAGAAATTGAAATATTACTTCCTGTATTGTGAACTAACTAGTGTTTAGTGCTGTTTTCAAACCAGCATAGATAGTGTGTACACTATAACCTGCGTTGTGATGGAATTCTATTATATTATTTGTTGAGGGTGTTTTTTAGCTTAATCATTGCAGCAAACTATCTGGTGTTACGAGGATGCATTTCTATACAAAAAATATTAATAAAGTCAACAAAAAGGTTAAAATTTATAGTAAGGGATTCTACTGAGTCCTACTGGTTAGTACAAAAAAGTTTTCATTCATGAAGTAGTTGTAAAATAGAGAAATTAGAAAAAGAACATTTAGAAGATTCAAGATCATTCCAGTATATCCAAGAAAAATCTAGATGATTCAAGAAATATGCTAATTAGGTGCTAGCTCCTATAAAATAGTTTTTTTGAAAAGAGTAGTCAGTTGCTAAAAATGAACTTCTGGCTTTATCAACGCCAGCTTAGATTTGCGGATTATTATATCCAGCCAAAAGAATCTCTATGAAAAGTTACCGACCAACAAAAACCCAAATGAAAAACTTCATGGAACAAATCTGGTAAATAGAATTTTTGAATATTTTCATTGACCAAACTAAAAATTAATCTATCTATATACATATTTGAGGATTTTCAATAATAGCACTTAGATTACTTCGCTAACCCCAATGTGGTAAAGATACTTGACTCTCTCACCTTCCTTCTCTTTCATAACATTTTGCCAGTAAACTCTATGTTTTCTATTTGAATGCCACAATTGTATATTTGTATATATTTTATTTTGTGTTTTTAATGAATTAAATATTTGTTTGTGACTTAGCTCTGTGTTTTGGTAAATAATTTTCTTTTCTTTTGTTACAATCTCTAACATGTAACACTGGTCATAATCAAAATAGCAGCAGGTATGAAAAATTGTTGTTAACCTATTCATAGTCAGTTATTTCCATTAAATAGTAATTACCTATAATTTCAAAAACGGGGGGCCAGTACAGCCAGTCAACAATGCTATAACAATGTGTTATATAGTAAATAACACATCCCCAGGGAATAAATGAACTAATCTAGATGCTTAAATAAAGAACTCCAAGTTGTCTAAAAATATCATTGGAGTTAGTCTTCAGAGTATTTCTTACAGATGTTACAGTGAGTGTTTAAGCAAGACTTTATATTATAACTGTAGAAAACAAGTTATAACACAATGCAACAGTGAAAATGTTAACAGAGCAGCCAAAAGAAAGCCACTTCAGAAACCAGTCAACATTCAGAAGAAAAAAAAAGGACAGTGAGCAATTGATATTGTGTACAGTTGGGATTTTGGCAAGAGTACTTTTCTCAGTTTTTTGAACAGGAGATGAGTTTGCAGATTGCTTCGCCAAGAATTTTCAGTGAACCACCCATAACCGATGTACTGAGTTTCAGGCTATGGTGTGGGAAGTAATGTAGAACACTGGTTATTCAAAGTTTCTGGATGATGTGTAGACTAATTGTTCAGGAAAACATACATTCTGTGCATTTCCGAACTTCGCTAACAGTTTTCTGAATAAAAACACCACCCATTTTTTTTCCCTTTTTTTTTTTTTATAAAAGATGTCATGCTATGCCATACAACTAGAAAGACACAATAATAGCAACTGCAAAAAAGTCCCCTGACATGAACCCTATTGAACATATCAGTTTATTTGTATTATGGAGTAATGAATATATTTCTGGTAAACTTACAAAGAAAGAATTGTTTTGTGTTATCAATGTAACAGTGTTTCTTAACCCTATAAAGAAGATAGCAGATCTAATAAATAAAAAGTAAAATTTTAAAGATTTTCTCATTTCAAGTCCAACAAGTTTTAATTTGGATATATAATATAATATTCTTGAATTGTTTAACAATTGAATATTCTTTCTTATTCTATGTGATATATTCCTTTTGAACATTGGAGTTAATGATACTCCACAATTTCCTGTTCTTTTTAGTTCTTAGAGAGTATAGAATCAAGAAAAGGATAAGTGTCTGACACAGTATTGTTTGAAGGCGCTATTGTATCTGTGACTTTACAAAGGGACATTAGAAAAGTAGCTTTAAAAACTTAGGCATTTTACAAAGCCATATGGCACAATGCTTGCTAAATATTCCTTAAGACCTCTTACAGAAGGTAGCAGAAGAAAGTAACAAGAAAGGACTAGAAATAAACTGCAAGAAAACCAAATACATGGTCATCAGTAAAAAGGGCAGCCCAAAATGCCAAATACAGGTTGGGGATACCAGAATCAAGCAGGTACAAACATTTAAATACCTGGGAAGCGTTATAACAGAAGATGGAAAGTGCGACACAGAGATCCAAAGGCGAATTGGCATGGTGAAGGAAGCATTCCAGAAGTTGAGTAAGGTATTAAGAAACAGGGCAATTTTTCTAGAAACTAGGAAGAGAGTACTGGATTGCTACGTGATGTCCTCCCTTCAATATGGCAGTGAATGCTGGACAATACCATCAAAGATGAACGAAAAACTTGAAGCAACTGAAATGTGGTTCTACAGAAGGATGCTGCGAATCTCATGGATTGAGCATGTGAGCAATGATGAGGTCTTGGAAATGATGGAAACAAAAAGGAAATTTATACTGAGCATCAGAAAGAGACAGCTGAAGTTCCTGGGACATGCAATGAGGAAGGAGGGCCTGGAGAACCTGATACTAAGAGGCCAGATAGAGGGAAAAAGAGACAGGGGAAAGCAACGGATAACATATTTGAAGGACCTAATCAGGTGGATGACAGAACAAGGATTGCATGGTGTAACAGGAGAAGGCATGTTCAGAGCCACCAGAGATAGGGAAACGTGGAAAGCCATGATCGCCTATGTCCTGAAGGGACAGGACACATAGAAGAAGAATGAGAAATATATTACCTTTTTGTTTAAGAAAATAAACCATGAGTAGAAATAGTCCTTGACAAGACAAAGTGTATGTTTGAAACCATTCAATGATCTCAGCTCAATTGGGCTAGCCAAATCACTAATATTTTATTTGCCCATCTGTCAAGTTATTTTATTTTTATATTGCACTATTTTGCCTTGGATACATATTCCATATTTTAAATTTGATTTTTCAGTACTGCCTTCCACAATGTCATGTAGTTTTATGTTATTCAGATTGGAATATCGAATGATTTGATGTCATTGGTTTAGGCTACACATAAGTTTTTGAGGTTATTGCAGAATTTAAATATGAGAAATGATCTCTTTTTTTATGTCAAATTTTACGCTATTACAGCAAACTTTTACAGAAGTTTCTTTTTGGGTGGCGGCTTGTCACTATATATCCATATATCAGATTAAATTATTTTCTCATTTTACATGTTAAAATGTGCTTCTTGTCATTCTATAATATTAATCAGTCTTTCAGTCATTGATTTTATTACTTTTTCTACTGTCTTTTTTATTTTTTTAAGCATTTCAACCTAGGCAGCTCTAAAGAGATGTATAATCTTGTTACCAAAATATTAAACCCCAAACATTACTCTATCTACCATTGTTGTTTTCTCAGTGGACTGTTGGCATGGAGGACTCAACTTCAAGTTCTGCCATCATGTCCATCCAATGCCACTCTCTATTTATAGCTAAAAATAACAATTTAGAAATCAGTTTTCATGTACTTCTTTACTCAAACTAACACATTTCTCATTTTGATGTTTACTTAAAGGTGGTACTTTGGTTACTTTAGTGAATGTTAATATTCTAGTATCTTTTCTCGCTGGTTAAATTTACAACACCAGCCTCTTCGAATATTTTCTAACTGGTTACTCTCTTTTCTGGTTTCTTGCCTTTTTAAGTTTTCTCAAATCTCTCAAGCCAGTTCTCTTCTGACATTTTTCTGTTTTGTTAGAGATAAGGAACATAAAAATTTTTCATAATTTTTATTGTCCCTAGTGTTTTTGGCCACTTCTATAGCCATTTTAATGAAAGATGTTATATATATATATATATACTAATTATATAGACTAGCATTGCTCATGGTTTTTTGTGATTATATTGAAATGGTAGGGTCAAGTGCTCATTCAAAAAGCTCCAGTATGAGGTTGTTGTGATGTGTAAGTTGAAAAAATTCAAAGTAAGTATTGGTTTTTGTTGTATTTGTAAAACAGGATTCATGCTTGGTCAATTTTGCCAATAAACAGGATTGATGTATGTACAATTGGAAGAATAGGAGCAGCCATTATGGAGCCTGTAACGTGATGCGATGTAATTGTCCCTCCAATGTCAGAGAGCTTGGCACCTTGTAGAAAACGTGAAATTGTTATAGCATATGATAAGGTAGATGTTACAAAAAGAACCGGTTTTTGTTGAAATACAACTAAGTGTTTCAAAGAAATAAACGATCGCAAAAAGCAACATTTTCCATTAATATTTGCTGCACCTTGTACGTCAATTAAAGTTTTTGTATGCATATCAAAGCATTAGACCTTGATCTACCAGTGACTCAATTCTGGTTGAGTTTGAGTGAAATGTCTTGAAGAAATGCATAAAAGTGCACAAAAGACCACCTGAAATTATTTATGTTGTTGATTTTTGATGAACCCTGTAGATTAAATCGAAAAATGTTTGTGTACATCAAAGGTTCGGTCCTTGATCTACAAGTTACTCAATTTTGGTTGAATTCGCATAAGGTATCTTGGAGGAGAAGAGTTTGTAAATTCTAAGCATTTTGGTGATTTCTGGTGTACCCTGTAAATCAATTTGAAAAATATTTGTGTACATCAAAGGTTCATATTATCATCAACAAGTGACCCAATTTCGGTTGAAATTGGACCAAGGACTTCAAAGGAGTAGGGTTTGTTAGAATGGAGACTCACAAACACACACATCCATTATATATATATATTATTGGTCATAGTAAAATTAGACTAGTAAACCATTGTATGAAAAAGTGCTTAATACATATTTAAAGAAAGAATAAAAGAAAGGTTTAACATACAAAGCTTTTGAATATTAAAATTATGAAGATCAGCCAATTACATTAAGAAAGTTTCAACCATTTGGTACTGTCAAGCATTATAGATTAACTGATTTCCTAATGTACAACAGGAATTTTAAAATTATATATCATCAACTTAAATGAGGAGACCGTTCAGAAGAGTTACAAGAGTTTCAAAACTTTGGAAGTCATGGTTGAAGCCAATGATAATTTTATTGAATAAATTTACTTTCTAGTATTTCAAGATATTTTTGCGTAATTTTGGTAAATACATCTGTTTAAATAAGATGTCAGTGTTGTTTTCATTTTTGCATAATTCAGATGACAATTTAACCATCGCTCACTATATATATATATATTTTTTTTTTTTTTGGACACTTTTTAAAGCCTGAACTGTAGGCTGTACTTCCTATGCTATATGAGTATTTTTCCCCACTCTGGTTGATTTTTGCATTTTCTATATATACCAACCACACAGTACAACATCTTGGCTTGGCTAACTACCTGATGATTGCGTGTTTGAAATACATATATACATATATATCTAAACTTATTTATTAATGGAACTTTGTGTGTGTGTGGGTGTGTGTGTGTGTGTGTGTGTGTGTGTCCGTTACCTATAGACTCTGAAATGGCTGAACCAATTTTCTTGAAAATTTACACAGTTGTACTATAAGCGTCTGTGAGTGTTCTTAGTTAGGTTTTATGTCAAGGTACCCCTGATAAATATCAAAAATTGATAATCGAAAAAATCGGGTTATAGAAAGAGTGGTCTGATTTTAATAAAATTTGATACACTCATAGACAAAGACATAAGAAATGATATTCAGAAGTTTCAAGGTTGCAGTTCTTACAATAATGCAGAAAATTTGATATCGATACCAGGAAATCAAAATTTAACGTACATCTATTCATTTTTCTTTCAGTCTAAGAGTGGTCTGATTTTAATAAAATTTGATACACTCATAGACAAAGACATAAGAAATGATATTCAGAAGTTTCAAGGTTGCAGTTCTTACAATAATGCAGAAAATTTGATATCGATACCAGGAAATCAAAATTTAACTTACATCTATTCATTTTTCTTTCAGTCTACAGTTTCGCTTTAACTGGAAACAACTATTGCTTTTTAGTCTTTCGTGCCAACATCCAGAGTCTGAGCTCCCGGACCATGGATTAGTTTTAAAGCTTTCATTACCCCAGAGCAACGCTGGGCTATACTGCTAGTATATATATATATGTGTGTATGTGTGTGTGTGTGCACATGTTTTAAATGTACATTATAGGTCAAAAGTTTAGGGCCACTCCTTGGAGTTAATAATTAGTAAGTCTCATATTATCTTTCGTTTAATTAACTCCTGCAAGCTAGGATGCTGAAATTAATTTAATCTATTAGTGCATGGCATCCATTTTTTTAGAGACAGGTGTACCTAAATTTCAAATCCACCAACCCTAAAATTCCTATTAGCCAGAAATGTAGATTAAGCAAATATAGCTAAAGTTTTAATGAAAATTTATTCATTAATGAGTTGTGTTGTTATTATTATTGAATATATGATAAAATCTGTCAAGAAGAGAAAATCTCTCTTCACTGAAGTGAGCTTGTAAATTAGTTTTGCAAAATGTATGAAGCCTTCAATTTTGAAAGTGTTTTTTCAGTATTGAGAAGATTTTTACCTTTAAGCATATGTAATCTTCATAATTGTGGAGGCATGGTGGAATAAATGATAGTGGCTCAGATTGTGAAATTGGAGAGCAGGGTTCTAATTCCATTCAAACTCATTACATTCAATTATGTGCTAATATCCTTGGGAAAGGCATGAATCCACCTCCTCTTCTCCCAGTTATTATAAAATAGCATGACAGAAAGGGTTCTATAGCATTGGGTAGCAACCAGTCTAGGAGAAAGAAACTCTGAATTCAAAACTAGCTTGAAGAGAGTTAATAGCAAGACAGGCTGAAGAAAAATTTTTTTTGAAGAAAATTTCTTACCATAACACATTTTTGAAGGAAAAAAAAATTTTCTCAGCAAAACATTTTTAAATACAAAACTAGAAGACATTTTCTGTTTTCTAAAATAAAAAGAATAAAAACAAAAAATTTTCATTAAAATCCGACTAAATCAACCTTCTCATTATAACCAAACATTAAAAAAAAACCCCAGAAAAACCTTAAAACACCACCTTTTTGGCATTAAATAACCCACAGAGGTTGATATGCCATTAAACAAAACTCAAACTAGTTGTATCAAAATGAACACAACCAGAACCAGAATTTGAATTGGACATACAGATTCTACTCTCCAGGTTAGTAACTACTACACTTCACATCTCCAAAAATAGAATGGTGGCTATAAAGAGATTAATTTGTATATCGGGATTTTTGAGTGAGGAATTTTTATTCTTCCAAATATAAAAGCATATAATAATAATGTGCATTTTTAAAACCTTAATTTGGAACAAATGTAATTCTTTTCACTATAGGTTAAAAATCCGTTATACATTCAGTTTTGATAATATTTCTATGTACTTTCATCAAAGCAAATGTATTGACTGCAAATCATTTAATATAGAAAGGTTTGGTCTCTGTGTTAGGCCAGATAGTTTTTCTCATCAGAATCCATCTTGCACATTTTTCAATTTACCATTTGTCCATGCATGGAATAATGTTGCTATATCTGGTCAGGTGCTTCTGCTATTTATCTTGAAGTTCTTTACAAAATCCAAAGAAGGATCTGCAATGTAATTGGCCCTGACTTGGAATCTTGACCTCAGTCACTTTCTCACCAATGTAACGTGGCTTCCCTCTGTCTTTTCTACAAATATTTTTGTGGCAACTGCTCAGCCAAGTTTTATTCTCTAGTGCTCCTACCACATTAATTTAAGCATGCTACTAGGTTGGCATCAAGGTTGGTTGGTTGGTTGGTCGGTTAGTTGGTTCATTTAACCAGCATATCAACCTTCATTAGGTCATTTAATGCTGAAAATCGTTTTGATTTGTTTTATTTAGTTTATTTGTTTTATTGTTTTTGTTTTTGCAAGATTCATTGGGATTTGTTTTTAAGGGCAGGGTCTTCCCCAAGTCCTACCCTTGTTATTTAACCCATAACTGGAAGGAAGGAACGGATTAATACCTTTCCCAAGGGTACCAGTGCTTAAGTGAATGCAGGGTATTCAACTGGAATTCGAACTCGGCTCACCGATTTCTCTTTCCGAGTCGATATCCACCGCACCACAATGCACATCCATCCATAAACGCTTACAGCACCTGGTATTCCCAAGCAGTCACCCATCGAAGTACTGACCAGGCTCAACATTGCTTAACTTTGGTGATTGAGCGAGAACCGGTGTATTCAATATGATAGGCCGTAAGCCTCTGGCATCAAGGTCCTACTCTTTTACCATTAAAATTGTTAAATGTAACCATCTTTTTTATTTGGTTTCTTTTCTCACAGTTCCTGCCTGTGGAACTCTCTTTTCATTTACTTGTTTTCCTGATAGTTGTAATCTTCAAAAATTTTAATACAATGTCAATTACCATCTTTTATCTTCTTGAATCCTGTTCATCTTTTATTCTTTATTCAGTACCAACTATATTCAGTCTTTTATTCTTTATTCAGTACCAACTATATTCAGTCTTTTATTCTTTATTCAGTACCAACTAGATTCAGTCTTTTATTCTTTATTCAGTACCAACTATATTCAGTCTTTTATTCTTTATTCAGTACCAACTATATTCAGTCTTTTATTCTTTATTCAGTACCAACTAGATTCAGTCTTTTATTCTTTATTCAGTACCAACTATATTCAGTCTTTTATTCTTTATTCAGTACCAACTATATTCAGTCTTTTATTCTTTATTCAGTACCAACTATATTCAGTCTTTTATTCTTTATTCAGTACCAACTATATTCAGTCTTTTATTCTTTATTCAGTACCAACTATATTCAGTCTTTTATTCTTTATTCAGTACCAACTATATTCAGTCTTTTATTCTTTATTCAGTACCAACTATATTCAGTCTTTTCTCCCACTGTAACTCCCTGAGCACTAATGGTGGTCCTGCCTTACTTGGGGTGAAATGATTCTTTAAAAAAATGGATAAGTTTTTGATGCTTACTGAAAGAATCTACTAAGAAATATTCTCTTTCTTCTATGTGCTTTGTTCTTTTAGTATGTGACCAGTTATGGCTCTCCACAAATGTCTATCTTTTCTAACTCTTAGTAAGGTTTGTATTTTTCCAATCTATCCTAATCTACTAAGTAGATATATCTTTTGTGTTTCAATTTTCATCAAAGCTTCCTCTTTACTTACATGTTCAGTCCATGATATTCTCAACATCTTTTGATAGAAACACATTTCTGTTGCCTCAAGTCTCTTTATCTTTAAGGGGATTGTCCAGGATTCACCACTATATAGAAGGACTAACATTATAATAAAATAACAGTTCCGTACTCTTTTCTTGGTTTATGACAAAATTTTTTTGTTTTTTAATACATTGCTTAACTTTTGGAAATCATCTTTCTTCTACTCCAATGTGCCTTTGGATTTTAGTATCATATTTTCTGTCCTCTGTTAAAACACTTCCCAGATATTTAAATTTTTGTACTTGTTTGATTTTGGTATTTCTGATTTGTAATTTGCCTGTTGAAATGTTCTTTTGCTGACAATCATATATTTTATCTTCTTACAACTGATGTTTAGTTCTTGTCACTTTCTTTTTCTACCTTCTGTAAGAACTTTTGTCATTTCCTTTCTGTGTCTGCTATCAACACGGTGTCATCTATATATATTATGTTTATCAAGATTGTGCAGTCATTAGATTTACCCTATTCCCAAGAGTAAGAAGCAGTACTACATAGAATACCATGTTACAAGATATATTGTACAAATTTTAAATTAAGATATATACTGTTACCATTTTAAATGTAGTATGATAATCAGGGCAAAAAGGTTTGATGAGTTAATAATCTATTTTTTTAATTCATTACTTAAAATCTGTTTAGAACAGGAAAAATAATTTGTAGTGTTTTATTAAATATTGTTTTTCTTTCTACTGTACAATACATTTTTCAGAGTATTTATAAAATGCAAAACTTTTATATGTAATCAACACTTAGTGGCAACAGTCTGTTTCACACAATTTTCAGGCCTGAAAAATTGTTGACCTCTGTGTCCACTCTTATATTTACATATATCCTATCTCTGACATTGAGCACTTTTACCCATAAACATAAAATACCGCAAAACTATTTTTACCATATATATATATAGTCATCCACAGAGAGATCTGTTTCGCTGTATCACAACTCATTAGTACGGTTAAACAGCTGATTGCTTTTTACCCAGGATTGAAACCTGATTGAATTGGCATCAGTCTGCGATTCAACCTCTGAGCTACGGGTGCTTGGTAGAAGGAGGCAGACTTTTTAGCATGTATATTATCATTATACAAGCCCAATAGCTGAGAGTGTTCTAATTCATTGCTGAATGAACGATGTGTAGATGCCAGAGTAGCTACTGTTTTTCAGTCTACCATTCTTCCAGAATGCTTAATCAGGGTGTGAGAGCATAAATAGTCATCCGCAGACAGATCTGTTTTGCTGTATCACAGCTCATCAGTACGGTTAGACAGCTGATTGCTTTTTACCCAGGATTGAAACCCAACTGAATTGGCGTCAGTCAGCAATTCTACCTCTGAGCTATGGGCGCTCGGTAGAAGGAGGCAAACTTTTTAGCGTGTATATTATCATTATACATGCCCAATAGCTGAGAGTGTTCTAATTCATTGCTGAATGAACGATGTGTACATGCCAGAGTAGCTACTGTTTTTCAAAGTCTTTCATTCTTCCAGAGTGCTCAATCAGGGTGTGCAAGCATATATATATACACACACTAGGAGACATGGTGGAGTAATGAATTGTGACTTGTCTTGAGAAATCAGAAAACCAAGTTCAAATTACATTCACTTATGTGCTAATACTCTTGGGAAGGTATGAATTTATCTATGGGTAAATAGCATGACAGACAGGGTTCTATAGCCATGTGTGATAACTAGTCTACAAGAAAAAAAATTTTAAATTCAAAACTGTATGTCACCCTGGCAAAGTACATACTATGCAGTTAAGGAAAGGATATATATAATAAACATATAATATTTTGACAGAATTCAGAATTCATTTAAACAGGTTCTGTTGAATTGAACTAACAATGTTTTTCAGTCTAATTTTTTGCTTTAATTTTTTAATTTTCTAATATATAACATTATACATTGAAATCAGAATTGGCGATAAACTGGTCAATGTTCATTTTTTTTGGCCTGTTTTTGTTCTTGAAATGTTTCAGTCGTTACCAAGTACTGGATGTTGTAAGCCAGGACCAAATAGTAGACGCAAAATTTCATGCAAATATTTAACAGAAATATATTAAATTCTCTTTGAAAGCATGTTAATTTAACAGACTAAGATTTCTAATAACTTAATAACTAAAAATACCTGAAAGTTAAAATTTTGCAGATTAATAAGTTGATACATGGTGCAAATTTTATTCTTCTTAAATTATTAGTTAATTAAATTTTAAGTTGTAATCCATTCAGTAGATATCATATTTCATTAATTATTTTTAAAAAAAATATTTTTTAATTTTCTGAAATTTATTAATTAATATTTTACATTCTAATAATGTATCTGCCATAATTTGATTCTAAATCTGAATTTATATAGATTCTTTTTTTTTTACAAATGCTTGAAAGATTTTGGCAAACAATGACAGTTATCAGAGAATAATAAATCTTTTCAGAGTTGCATGTCCAATGATAAAAGCTGATTGCTAAATATAAAAGTAAATTGCACTTCATTGTTGATTTTAATTTAATGCACTAAATTCAGTGTATATGTTAATAACTACTAATTATTTCAATCTTAGAAAGGCACAACTCTTCCATACCATTTTGTCTTTATTCAAAATAGTCAAGAATTAGGAAGGCCATAGAGAGCATATTGGAAGAACAGGAGACTAGGTAGAACAAAGAAAGAAGAGATTTATTATTTACTCAGGCATAGAACAAAAAAACTTGAGTAAATCAACTACTCCTCAAATGCTAATCTAATCTGGTTATTTGCCATATTTATCAGCCCATTTGTCACAGTAATAGAGAAGGAAGTACACTGAGTCCTACTCAATAACACATTTACCATATATATATATATATATATATATATATATATATATATCAAAAAAGGATTAATTCAAAGAAGTTGAATGGCCATTTCGATATGAAGATCCCCACGGGGGACGACACATCACCTCAGCAACAGAAAAAACCTTTCAGAAACTGGAGAAAAATTAGTCTACTTTTCCTTTTTAAATAGATTGCAAAGAAATTAAAAAATAAATAATAAAATAAAATAAAATAAAA